>JAZAYU010000107.1:283141-586602 GCA_038501625.1 Corbicula japonica
ATTTAAACGACATCTCCTCTTAAACCCCTGGGCCAAAGTTGATGAAACTTGCTACTGATGTTCCTTGCATGAAGCTCTTCCAAAATTTTCAAAGAAATCTATTCCATGCAGAACTCTGGTTGCCATGGCAACCTAAAGAAAAAACTTTAAAAATCTTCTTGTCTGAAACCACAAGGCCTAGAGCTTAGATATTTGGCATTTAGCACCCTCTAGTGGAAGTCTACAAAGATTGTTCAAATTATTTCCCTGGGGTCAAAATTGGCCCCGCCCCATGGGTCACTTCATTTACATAGACTTATATAGGAAAAACTTTAAAAATCTTCTTGACTGAAACCACAAGGCCTAGAGCTTAAATACTCGGCATTTAGCACGCTCTAGTGGCACTCTACAAAGATTGTTCAAATTATTTCCCTGGGGTCAAAACTGGCCCCACCCAGGGGTCACTTCATTTTACATAGACTTATATAGGAAATCTTGAAAAATCTTCTTCTCACAAACCACAATGTGTACAGCTTAGATATTTGGTAAGTAGCATTGTCTAATGGATGTTTACTAAATATGTTCAAGTTATGTCCCCTGGGCCAAAATCGGCCATGCCCTAGGGTTCTCTAGGTTTTCATATAGTTATATAGGAATAACATGAAAATCTTCTTCTTTTGAAACCACAAGACCTAGAGCCTTAATATTTGATATACAGCATCATCTAGTGGTCCTCTACCAAAATTGTTCAAACTATCCCCCTGGGGTCAAAAATGGCCCAGCCCCAGGGGTCACTTGTTTTACATAGACTTAGCCTTCATTCCTATCGTTTCGCGTATGCTTATTAATTCGCAAATATCAAAGATCGCGAGATTTAAAAGGAAAACGGAAACAGCGCATGACCAAATTCCCGTCAACTTTACTGGAAGTCATTTTCTGAACATCAAATGCAAAAAAAATGCGAAAAATACAGGTAAAGACAAACATAAACATTAACCTTGGTCTTTATAACATCACAGTCGTGTAATTATAATTAGATTGCATGCATATTTCATCTTTTTTTTATCAAAATCGATGCGCGGTCGCTTACGTTTCTGATAGATTTTATTGAGTAGGCTCCCCATGATGCTAGTGCGCGGTCGCTTACGTTTCTGTAGATTTTATTGAGTAGGCTCCCCTTGATGCAAGTGCGCGGTCGCTTACGTTTCTGATAGATTTTATTGCCTTGCCGAGGCCCGTCATATGAATTTTCCTCATGAAAATTGCCAATTATCGTCAACTAGCAGGTGAGCATTTTCACTTGTTTTTTTTGGTGTTTGATACAATGTTTAAACTGACCACCTGCAGGGCCTCTATACTCTCCAAAAAGAAGGTAAACTATCAACCAATGAAATTCGCGAAAAGGTAAGAATAGTCGGTGAATCATCACAATTCAGGTCATTATCTATAACAAGGTAGATGCAACCATAAACACAAAATTTTCAGTAAAATAGCTGTCATATCTTTTAAAGCACACATTTTTGTAATATTTATCGATATGTTTAATAATATAAATGATATTCACATGCGCATGTGCAGGCGAAATAACATAAATTCGCGAAACGACAGGAAAAGAGGCTATATAGGGAAAACTTAAAAAAATCTTCTTCTCTAAAACCACAAGGCCTAGAACCTTGGTATTTGGTATGTGTCATCTTGTAGTTGTCCTCTACAAAAGTTGTTCAAATTATTCTCCTGGGGTCAAAAATTTAAATGGCTCCGCCCAGGGGTCACTAGTTTTATTACATAGTGTTATATAGTAAATCTTTAAAAATCTTCTTCTCTGAAACCGTTAGGCCTAGAGCTTAGATATCTGGTATAAAGCATCATCTAGTTACATTTTCTCCACAATACCAGCTTAA
Source organism: Corbicula japonica (assembly GCA_038501625.1). Lineage (NCBI taxonomy): Eukaryota > Metazoa > Mollusca > Bivalvia > Venerida > Cyrenidae > Corbicula > Corbicula japonica. The sequence continues at coordinate 285,022 of JAZAYU010000107.1, forward strand.
TTTTTTGACTTGATTTTACCAAACTTGCACACAACTCTTGCAACCATTGAGCAGTTGTTGGCAGGTGAGCGACCCAGGGTCCTATGGACCCTCTTGTTTATAGTAGTGAAGACATTCCATTGTTCATATATAACGTTGTGATGTCATATAAGGCATGTGACTCATTCTTCATGGGGGGTGTAGGATCGAAATTTCCTACACGGGTGAATAAACCGAATGATCTGACCTGGTATGCAAGAATAGTTTTGTTACAAACAATCATTTTCAAGCAACTTTTGAAAACTGGTAGCTATTTTTCATTACATAGATGAGGCTTTTATGGCATAGGCAAACAGTGTAAATTGTGATAAGCCTGCATATCTACACTGTTCCCAGATACGAAGTCTTCCTGGAGTTTATACTGTTTGTTGTATACTTAAAAAAATCAGTTTAATTGATAAATTTTCTCAAAAACATATTGATGCACAATTAATGAAGTGGCTCAAATTGAAAAAAGGTCAAGTCAGCAGGTTAAAGGTTATAAATTTTGATGTTTTAATAGAATGAATGGGCTTATTACATATTATGATTATAGATAATTGGGTTGTGCCACTTGCTTGCAATGATCTGTAATGGTTCTTTCACCACACAAAGTTTATCAGCCAGTGGCCCAATGGTAATTACTGAGTTAATTTTTTACACAAAATTTCACTGAGGCATCTGCAAGCTAATCTGGATCTATACTTATTATGTCTCCCACCACGTAGTGGTGTGGGAGACATTTTGATTTGCTCCTGTCTGTCCGTCTGTCTGTCCGTCTGTCCGTCTGTCTGTCACACTTGTCCGCTCTCTAAGTCAAACAGTTTTCATCGGATCATCACCAAACTTCATCAAAATGTTAGTGGCCATAATATCTCGATCAAGTTCGATAACCAGCCATATTGCCCAAGGAATCTCAGAATTATGGCCCTTGAATTATCAAAAATAAGTTGTTTGAGGCTTGTCCACTCTGTAACTTGAACAGTTATCATCTGATCTTCACCATACTTTATGAAAATGTTTGTGGCCATAATATCTTGGCCAAGTTCGATAACCAGCCGTATTGCCCCAGTCATGTCGGATTTATGGCCCTTGAATTATCCAAAATTGGCTGTTTAAGCCTTGTCTGCTATGTAACTGAAATATTCATCAACTGATTTTCAATAAACATTATGATAATGTGTGTGGCCTTAATATCTTGGCCAAGTTCGAAAACCAGCCACTTTGCACCAGGCATATCAGATTTATGGCCCTTTGATTTATCCGAAATTAGCCTTTTAAACATGTCACTAACCTGGTTCATCTCTCAAAGTCAGATAGTTTTCATTGTATCTTCACCAAAGTTTATCAAAATGTTGATGGCTATAATATCTTAACCAGGCTATAAAGAGTTGCTTCAAAATTCAGAAACAGCAGCAAACATTGTTGTTGGTGATTTCAATGTAAACATTGTTTGTGACAAAATAATCTCCTCCATAAAGAAATGGCTGCTTTGAATTATAAACAACTTATAACACAGCCTACTACAGCTGGCAGGACCATTATTGACCATATCTATGTGAACAATGTAGAATGTGTATCCAGTGGAGTAATACCAACATACTATAGCTATCATGACATTACATACATTGCATTATGAGAAAGTACTGTGCTAAGCAGCTATAAAGGTATTTCTTACACTGTTTAAGTTTTCATTTTACAATATCTGTTCCATACTCATGATTTGGTTCTTCTCTCATTTTCTGCTATTTTTATAATATGATGTTCACCAAATGCTATAATTATCTGTGTAATAAAAAAACAGCCGCTTTGACCCCGGCACATAAGACTTATGGCCCATTTATTTATTTACAATTGGCCTTGATAGCCTTGTACACTCACTCTCATGGTCTTTTTTCAGTGCATCTTCACTGATATATCAAAATGTTAATGACAACAAGTTTGACAACCAGCCACATTGACCCTGGCACTTCAGGATTATGGCCCATCAGAAATTGAAACTTATGTTTTTCCTGATCCTCCAAAAATTTGTGACATTGTTTATGACTAATATTGCACAGAACTTCCGTATGCCCTTTTAATAAATTGCCATCTTTATATTCACTTCACCAGTTTTATTTCTGTGCATCATCAAAGATGATGCCTTTGTGGGAGACATGTGCTTTTCCCAAAAGCAGTTCTAGTTTCATATGCATTACCATGTGTTCCAACATGATAAGTTTCCAAAATAATGTAAATGGTTTGCTTACTTCTGTAATTTTTTTACAGGAACTGAGCTTGGTAGGGTATGACATGAACACATGGGAACAGGTACCGGAGTTTAGTCAAAAAATACACTATGCAAGTCACCATGGGCAACCTATGCAGGTTATTTATTGAATTATTTAATTTTTGTTGTTGTTTTTTTTTCATTTCTGGCCCTATTGTGGGTATCCACATTAAAATGAGAAATGTACTGCAAGTAAAAATAATACAGATTTACATTTAGGTCATAAAAAATTAATTCCTGGATTCTCATCCTAATTTTGGGAAAAAATGGGGCGGGTGGGTGGGTTTTATTTTTTTATTTTTTATTTTTTTCATTCTCACTGTGAACATATCTATATATTGGCAATATATAAGAATTTGTTTTTGTATAAGTGATTACTATTTTAAATTTATATAATTCATGAATAAAAGCAATATACAATGTGATTATTGTGCTTTATTGAATCCTTCACGTAAACCAAAATATCAAAAATTTAATTTTCTTTCAGTATGGCTAGATAAGTATCATTACACTTGTTAGCATTATAGTATGTAATGTCGTCCGATATCATTCAATTATGTACTTGATGAAAATGTTCAACTTGTGAATATGATCATATCCGAAGAACAGGAAGTTTAAGTGTTGCATTTCAGACAATGTATCACATGTTGACAAATGGATAAATTAAATATTTCTTGGATAGCAGGGCTTTTTTTCACTACCAGGGGAAGGGGCCCATGCCCTATAATTTTAGGGAAACTTTGGTGATAGCGTGATTTTTTTCTGAAGTGGAATGCAAAAACCTAATTTAAAGTTACTTTTTGGGGTAAAATGCATGATTTTAAAGAAATTTTCTGAGGGGAAGGCGCCCATAAACGGCCCCTTCTACAGAAGGAAAACAAAGCCCTGGATAGAAACTTAAAATCTATGTAGTTACACGAACAATTAAGAGTACAGGTCTTGAAATATCACTGGGGTCACACTCAAAGAATGTTTTAACATAACAAAATTTTATTGAAATGCAATATTTAGAAAAACAATTGTTAAACTTTCTGTTCTTAGCATATCAATTAATAAAAAACTACTCAGTCTAACATTTGCACTTTACTCAGCTTTTTGAGCTGCTGGTTGCCGTTTTCTTCTTGGCCAATGGTTTTTACCACTATTTTACAGTCATCACACAATGGGTTATGACTGTTTCTAATGACGCTTGTGTAGTGCAAAGATAAAGCGTCTAGTCAATTATGAAAAAATATTGCTGATTCGCACTTAAATGTTTCATACTGCGTTTTCATAATCTACCGATTCATACATGTGCTCGTAAGGTAAATTTTGTGATTTTCGAGGGGCGGGCGGGGATGAGAATCTAGGAATTAATTTTCTATGGCCTTAGTATCAAGAAATGCATAATTTTAGTAATTTTCAGGGGACTCGAAACACGAATAAAAAAATTCAATACTATAATTGTCTATCACTATCAATGCATAAAAATTAATAGCATACCGTGCACAGGTATTATTGGGACTCGTGTGAGGAACATTAATTATAAAATGTAACTGAAGTTCCTGTTTATCGATAATGGTACAGTTTTAATACTATATACATTTAATTTTGTTGGAACCAGTGTGGTATGCAAAATTACACTATGTTGTAATATGTCTTAATTGGGTAAATAAAATTACGCAAATGTTGAATTTAAAAAAAAATTCATTGGCTTATTATAAAAATGTCTTATATTTACCGCAATAAGCACACTTTCATTTTGGACAAATAAAAATTGTGCAATTTACTGGTTCAAAATATTAAGTTGCGCTCAAGACAGGGCTAAGTGGAATGGGCAGTAATATGCATTTCCATTGCAGAACAGGTTCTATCTAATTGGACCTGCAATATTATCATATTTGTTGTGTTTGGTGGCTTTCAAAGTTCCCTTTTGATCTGTTACAGATGAGTGGTCTGCTGGTACAGAAGAAGGATGGCAAGATGGCTTATAGACTGGTGATTTTGTCTGAAGATTTTGCTCTGCAGCTTGTGCATAAATCAGGTAAAACTTAAATAAAACATAATTTATTTGAATAAAAAAGAGAAACATTAAACATTGAAAAGGGATGAATTTTTGCAAGTGGACTGTGTGTATACTTGACCAGCATTGTTGAAAATCCAATAATATTATTTGGCATTCAATACTCTGTTATCCAGGTACATTTTTAGCTCACCTGAGCACGAAGTGCTCATGGCGAGCTTTTGTGATCGCCTGATGTCCGTTGTCCGTCCGTGCGTCGTCAACTTTTTCTTCAAACGACTTCTTCTCCTGAACTCCTGGGCCAATCTTGCTGTAACTTGGCAGGAATGTTACTTGCATGAAGCTTTACCAAAATTATTCCAAATGGTTCCAGTCCATTGCCTATCTAGGTCACAGAGGATAAAAATAGATTTTGAACATGAAATTTTTAAAAATCTTCTTCTCTGAAACCTTAACCTGAAATTATGGCCCTGGGTTCAAAATTTGCCCCGCCCCAGAGGTCATGGGTTTTCCTTATATCAATATATAGCAAAAACTTAAAAAATCTTCTTCTCCGAAACCGCAATGGCCAGAGGTTAGATATTTGGCATGAAACATTGCCTAATGGACCTCTAACAAAGTTGTTCAAATTATGGCCCTGGGGTCAAAATTTGCCCCGCCCCAGAGGTCATGGGTTTCCCTTATATCAGTATATAGCAAAAACTTAAACATCTTCTTTTCCGAAACCGCAATGGCCAGAGGTTAGATATTTGCATGAAACATTGTCTAATAGACCTCTAACAAAGTTGTTCAAGTTATGGCCCTGGGGTCAAAATTTGCCCCGCCCTAGAGGTCATGGGTTTTCCTTATATCAATATATAGCAAAAACTTAAAAAATCTTCTTCTCCGAAACCGCAATGGCCAGAGGTTAGATATTTGGCATGAAACATTGCCTAATGGACCTCTAACAAAGTTGTTCAAATTATGGCCCTGGGTCAAAATTTGCCCCGCCCCAGAGGTCATGGGTTTCCCTTATATCAGTATATAGCAAAAACTTAAAACATCTTCTTTTCCGAAACCGCAATGTCCAGAGGTTAGATATTTGCATGAAACATTGTCTAATAGACCTCTAACAAAGTTGTTCAAGTTATGGCCCAGGGGTCAAAATTTGCCCCGCCCTAGAGGTCATGGGTTTTCCTTATATCAATATATTGCAAAAACTTAAAAAATCTTCTTCTCCGAAACCGCAATGGCCAGAGGTTAGATATTTGGCATGAAACATTGTCTAATGGACCTCTAACAAAGCTGTTCAAATTATGGCCCTGGGGTCAAAATTTGCCCCGCCCCAGAGGTCATGGGTTTTCCTTATATCAATATATAGCAAAAACTTAAAAAATCTTCTTCTCCGAAACCGCAATGGCCAGTGGTTAGATATTTGGCATGAAACATTGTCTAATAGACCTCTAACAAAGTTGTTCAAATTATGGCCCTGGGGTCAAAATTTGCCCCGCCCCAGAGGTCATGGGTTTTCCTGATATCAATATATAGCAAAAACTTAAAAAATCTTCTTCTCCAAAACCGCAATGGCTAGAGGTTAGATATTTGGCATGAAACATTGTCTAATGGACCTCTAACAAAGTTGTTCAAATTATGGCTCTTGGGTCAAAATTGGCCCCGCCACAGGGGTCGCCCATTTTACATAGAATTATATAGGAAAAATCTTGTAAAAGTCTTCTTCTCTAGAACCATAACACATAGAGCTTAGAAGTTTTACATGTAACATCACTTTGTGGACCTTTACCACGTTTATACATATCATGACCCCAGGCTCGAATTGGCCCCACCCAGGGCTTATCAATTTTTACATAGAGCTAAATAGTAAGAACTGAAGACATGTAGAATGTTTGCTAGTGTCAAACTACACCCCTTGTTCTCTGAAACTAATGCGACTAGACCTTAGATATTTCGTGTTGAGTATTGTAAAGAGACCCTTTACCACCATTATTTAAATGTTGGCCCTGGGGTAAAGCTGAAAGTACTTTTGTACTCAGGTGAGCGATACAAGGCCATCATGGCCCTCTTGTTTAAATAACTATTCCATTACTTATAAAAGAAAGTAATAAAATAGTTAATAATAACACAAGTGATTTAGGTTCACAAATAAAATCTCCTTTAAGGGAAGCTCCTTTAGTCAGAGGAAGGTGCTGTTCAGTAGGAAATAGTTTTATTGTTCTTTCAAATAACTGGGGAAACAAGCTATGTCATGTTGGTCTAATCCCCCCCCCTCAACAAAAAAAAAAATAAAATAAAAAATCTTTCCCCCCACCCACTATCCCTCACCATCACCTAGAAAATTGTTGAAATTGGTGCAGATATATTATAAACATGTTCAATGCCACTCAAGATCATGAAATTGAGATTGGAGACCAGTCTTAGACCTCAAGATATTGATTGGTACACTTTGAGACTGGTATCATCAGTGACAGATTTGACACTGGTTCCTGGCTTTGTGATTATAAAACTTTTTTTCATGCTGGACTGCTCAAAGGTTAAAGAACATTAAAAGCCTTCATGAATAAGAAATAGCAGTCTGTTCAACATTATGTTGAGATCAATTTTGACATACTTTTGTGGGCCAAATCAAACGCTAGGGAAGTATAACCATTAAATTTAAATTTTATGAAAAAGATTGTTCTCATTGTAGGAAAGGTGGCTTGGAGACGAGATGAGTTTTTAGTGTACACGATAGCCGTGGAAATGGTGGATCTTCCCGTCTCGGAAAATCAGGCCAAGTTTGAGGACGAGTTTGGATCTCATGAAGATAATGTTCTCACCATGTTCCTAAAGAGAGTCAAGACACAGTTTTCTCAGCTGCAGGTATTGTTATGAAATTATAAATAGCCACCAGTGTGGCAGTGTAGGATTTATCATGGGGGAAGAGTTCAGATGCACAATGATATATTACAAGGAGCAAAGTGATGTAATACTGGTGGCTGTTTTTATTTTTTCAATTCTTACTTAAATTCTCTTTATACCATGAGCATTAAATCTATTTGGTCTACTTTGCTATCTAAAAACATTAAGTGATGACAAAAGACATAAATGACCTCATGCAAGGAATATGTACTCACAACAGATCATAAAATTGTACTGATTATTTCAAATATTTGATGAAATTTGCCGTTTAGTCATTTATAGGCATTACACAGCAATACACTGAAAATTAATCACATCTGAGACATTGAAGTATACCTGTCTGAACTTTGAATAGACAGCTTTTATAGATCTTTATTGAAAATTGTAAAACAAACTACTGTTTTGCAGACATTGATAAAGCAGACCGTGGACAGACTACAAGGTGTTAAACATCACAGCGTGGTCGTAGAAGATGGAGAGGAAGACGAAGATGAGGAAGATCTGTTACGAGATGAATTCAGTCTCCATAAAATGATCGTTCTTGTTACAAGTCCAGGGAAGGTATGAGCCTGTGGTTTAATTATCTATTGTAGAAGGGGAGTTAATAAATGTAGAAAGGAGTTCTAAGGCAGATGTTGCAGTAATAAAATTCAGCCTCCATAAAATAACGTTCTTGTTACAAGTCCGGGAAAGGTATGACCCTCCATGGCATTGGTTTCATATATCTTTTATCTTAAAAGATGAGTTAATAAATGTAGAAAGTCGTTCTAAGGGAGACAAGCAGCTGTTGCAGTAAAAAAAATTCAGTTTCCATAAATTGATTGTTCTAGTTACAAATCCGGAAAAAGTATGACTTTCCGACCCAGTAATTTCATAATCTTTCATCATAAAATATAGAAAGGTGATCTAGGGCAGAAAGGCCCATGTTTCACTGAAAATAACCTGGTCATAGGGTTAATGTTGCAGGGAAAAATCCCCAGCCCCTTTGTCATCTTGAGACCATTGCTGCACCAATGTTATTGTACAATAGCTTTGAGATATTTTGCAGTGACACCCACATGCAGTATTAAAGACATGATGTGAATAATGTTATTGATGCAGACTGGCTTAACCCTTTCCTGTATAGATACACCTTTATTGCTAGGGCGAACAGTTTAGATCCAGATCAGCCGGCACTCCTGTGCCATCTGATCAGGATCTAAACTGTTCGCTTTTTGATTCATTAGGTTATTTCTAACCAAAATGCGACCAGTGCAGATTTGATCAGACGGCACGGATGTGCCGGCTGATCTGGATCTACACTGGTCGCACATGCATAAAAATGCGTATATATCAAGGCAAGGGTTAAATCTTGAATGATGGGCAGATCAAACAAGTGTGTGATAATTAGTCATTAGAATGAATCCAGCCTGCTGGATCAAATAACAATAATTATCAATGACCCTTTTGTGGGTGCCTCATGGGAAAAGATGCTTTTGAACAACTGATGCAAATAACTGAAATGATGTCATAAAGTTTAGCAGATGACTATGCATATTATGTGATAAAGAGTCTTGGTATGAAATGTGTATATTTTACATGATTCCTTGTTGTTTGTTAGATCACCTGAGCACGAAGTGCTCATGGTGAGCTTTTGTGATCGCCTGATGTCCGTCGTCCGTCGTCCGTCCGTCCGTCCGTCCGTGCGTGCGTGCGTCGTCAACTTTTTCTTCAAACGACTTCTTCTCCTGAACTCCTGGGCCAATCTTGCTGAAACTTGGCAGGAATGTTACCTGCATGAAGCTTTACCAAAATTTTTCAAATGGTTCCAGTCCATTGCCTATCTAGATCACAGAGGTTAAAAATAGATTTTGAACATGAAATTTTAAAAAATCTTCTTCTCTGAAACCCTAAGGCCTAGAACTTTGATATTTGCTGTGTAGCATCACCTAGTGGTCCTCTACCAAGATTGTTCAAATTATAGCCCTGGGGTCAAAATTGGCCCCGCCCCAGGGGTCACTTGATTTTACATAGACTTATATAGGAAAAACTATAAAAATCTTCTTGTCTGAAACCACAAGGCCTAGAGCTAAGATATTTGGCATTTAGCATCCTCTAGTGGAACTCTACAAAGTTTGTTCAAATTATTTCCCTGGGGTCAAAATTGGCCCCGCCTCAGGGGTCACTTCATTTTGCATAGACTTATATAGGAAAAACTTTAAAAATCTTCTTGTCTGAAACCACAAGGCCTAGAGCTTAGATATTTGGCATTTAGCACCCTCTAGTGGAACTCTACAAAGATTGTTCAAATTATTTCCCTGGGGTCAAAATTGGCCCCGCCCCAGGGGTCAGTTCATTTGACATAGACTTATATAGGAAAAACTTTAAAAATCTTCTTGTCTGAAACCCCAAGGCCTAGAGCTTAGATATTTGGCATTTAGCATCCTCTAGTAGAACTCTACAAAGTTTGTTCAAATTATTTCCCTGGGGTCAAAATTGGCCCCGCCCCAGGGGTCACTTCATTTTGCATAGACTTATATAGGAAAAACTTAAAAAATCTTCTTGTCTGAAACCACAAGGCCTAGAGCTTAGATATTTGGCATTTAGCACCCTCTAGTGGAACTCTACAAAGATTGTTCAAATTATTTCCCTGGGTTCAAAATTGGCCCCACCCCAGGGGTCACTTCATTTGACATAGACTTATATAGGAAAAACTTAAAAAATCTTCTTGTCTGAAACCCCAAGGCCTAGAGCTTAGATATTTGGCATTTAGAATCCTCTAGTGGAACTCTACAAAGTTTGTTCAAATTATTTCCCTGGGGTCAAAATTTGCCCTGCTCTAGGGGTCACTTCATTTTGCATAGACTTATATAGGAAAAACTTAAAAAATCTTCTTGTCTGAAACCACAAGGCCTAGAGCTTAGATATTTGGCATATATCACCCTCTAGTGGAACTCTACAAAGATTGTTCAAATTATTTCCCTGGGGTCAAAATTGGCCCCGCCCCAGGGGTCACTTCATTTGACATAGACGTATATAGGAAAAACTTTAAAAATCTTCTTGTCTGAAACCACAAGGCCTAGAGCTTAGATATTTGGCATTTAGCATCCTCTAGTGGAACTCTACAAAGTTTGTTCAAATTATTTCCCTGGGGTCGAAATTGGCCCCGCTCTAGGGGTCACTTCATTTTGCATAGACTTATATAGGAAAAACTTTAAAAATCTTCTTGTCTGAAACCACAAGGCCTAGAGCTTAGATATTTGGCATTTAGCACCCTCTAGTGGAACTCTACAAAGATTGTTCAAATTATTTCCCTGGGGTCAAAATTGGCCCCGCACCAGGGGTCACTTCATTTTACATAGACTTATATAGCAAAAACTTTAAAAATCTTCTTGTCTGAAACCACAAGGCCTAGAGCTTAGATATTAGGCATTTAGCATCCTCTAGTAGAACTCTACAAAGATTGTTCAAATTATTTCCCTGGACTTGTATAGGAAAAACTTTAAAAATCTTCTTGTCTGAAACCACAAGCTGAGAGTACTTTTGTACTCAGGTGAGCGATATAGGGCCGTCATGGCCCTCTTGTTTAAGTTTTGTCTTATTATGCTGCCCCCGAAATTCGGGGGAGAATATAGTTGTCGCTTTGTCCGTCCGTCCGTCCCATTCGTCCGTCCGTCCGTTCGGACGTCCGTCATAATATTGTCCGGACAATTACACAAAAACTATGAGAGGTATCAAGACTAAACTTCATAGGTAGTTAGATCTCGTTGAGGAGCAGTGCAGTGCACAAGAACTATAACTCTTGCTTTATTCATTTTTGAGTTATTGCCCTTTGAAATTTCTCATACTTACTTTTTGTCCGGGGCATATCTCCCAAAGTATAAGAGTTATGAAGTTGAAACTTCATAAGTAGATAGATCTCAATGAGGAGCAGTGCAGTGCACAAGAACCATAACTCTTGCTTTATTCATTTTTGAGTTATTGCCCTTTGAAATTTCTCATACTTACTTTTTGTCCGGGGCATATTTCACAAAGTATAAGAGTTATGAAGTTGAAACTTCATAAGTAGATAGATCTCAATGAGGAGCAGTGCAGTGCATAAGAACCATAACACTTGCTTTATTCATTTTTGAGTTATTGCCCTTTCAAATTTCTCATACTTACTTTTTGTCTGGGGCATATCTCACAAAGTATAAGAGTTATGAAGTTGAACCTTCATAACTAGATAGATCTCAGGGAGGAGCAGTGCAGTGCACAAGAACCATAACTCTTGCTTTATTCATTTTTGAGTTATTGCCCTTTGAAATTTTTCATACTTACTTTTTGTCCGGGGCATATCTCACAAAGTATAAGAGTTATGAAGTTGAAACTTCATAAGTAGATAGATCTCAATGATGAGCAGTGCAGTGCATAAGAACCATAACTCTTGCTTTTATTGATTTTTGATTTATTGCCCTTTGAAATTTCTCTTACTTATTTTTTGTCCAGGGCATATCACACAAAGTATAAGAGTTATGAACTTGAAACTTCATAAGTAGAATGAATTCGTTGAGGAGCAGTGCAGCACACAAGAACCATAACTCTTGCTTTATTCATTATAGAGTTAATGCCCTTTGAAATTTACCATACTTACTTTTTGTCCGGGGCATATCTCACAAAGTATAAGAGTTAGGAAGTTGAAACTTCATAAGTAGATAGATCTCAATGAGGCGCAGTACAGTGCACAAGAACCATAAATCTTGCTTTATTGATTTTTTATTTATTTCCCTTTGAAATTTCTCTTACTTAGTTTTATCTGGTGCATATCTCACAAAGTATAAAAGTTTCTGAACTTGAAACTTCATAAGTAGAATGATCTCAATGAAGAGCAGTGCAATGCACAAGAACCATAACTCTTGCTTTATTTATTTTTGAGTTAGTGCCCTTTGAAATTTCTCATTTTTTTTGTCTTATTTTTGTACAATATTGTAAAATGCTTTCTGTTTGAATCGTAAAGGAAACTTTCAAATACAATATCTTTCTTACAAATTCTTCCTGTTCTAACAAAAAAGTATTTGTGACAAAGCGGCGTTGGGGAGCATAACCCGTCTCTGACGGCTCTTGTCTTAAAACATATGGTATGTATGATATACATGTATTATTTAACTTTCAAGTTCTGTACATGTTTTCAGATAGTTGGAATGAGAAGTGCAAATGGTCATCTAGTATGGCAACGATTTGTTCCAGAGTTAGGTCCCTTTGACAGATTTGGAAAGGAGAAGATTTTGTTACACATACAGAGGACAACTGCACACTTCCCACATACACCACAGTGTGTTGTATTAGGAAGAAACAGGGTATTTTTTCTTAAACGTATTTGTAATTTTGGCCACGGACATGTAGGTTGTAAATCAGGAGTTATGGCCCCTATTAGAATAGATTAATTGCAAAAGTTGAAACCTATTTAGTTGAATCAAGATATGAAGCACTTTGAAAGATTTAAATCAAGAATTATTAAAAACTTTCTGATGGCTTAATTCATGGGTCAAAGCCTTTGATGGATTTTATTCTAGAGTTCATTTCGTTTTATAATTAATAGATTTAATTCTATAGTTTTTATGCATAGCCCTGTTAGCATCATTCAGTGATTGCCCTCGGTTAGTGTTTATTCCCCCACAAAGTGGGAGGCCTAAAGAGTTGCATTCGTCCTTACCTATGTATGTCCTCCAAATATTGTGGCATCAACTCCTCCTTAACTAACAGGCAGATTTCTTTCAAACTTGCTCAGATAATCAAGCAGGAAGTGTAGATGAGCGGTAAGAAAGGTTTTTTTCCTGCAACCATTCTAACCAGAGTTATGGCCCTTTGAAATTAAAAAAAGTTGTAGCAGTGAGGGCATTAGTGTCCGGAGGACACAGTCTAGTTGTTTTCTTGATTGATTATAGTTTCATAAATTTGAAAGAGGACATATCTATGCATTTGACCTTATTAACGGTAATATTAGTGCATTATTCTTACATGCAAAGAATGAATCTGCTCTGAGTTCTGTATTATGTTTTGCCTATGATTTCAGAAATCTGGTAGAGGACATACCTACGCATTTGACCCCATTAGTGGTCATGTAATAGGTTCACATGAAGGTCAACATTTACCATACAATGTTGTACAAGCCTTCCTTCTAGGAGAATGGGACGAGAACTTTATGAAACCTTTAATTGTTATGGATGATACATACACAGTAAGTTGAAGTGGATTGTGCTTAGTTGAGTAGTAAGGGGTCTCTGAACTTGATCTGTGATAATAAAACTCTGCATTTTTTGAATTTTTGTAAGGTAAAAGTTTAAGGTCCTTCCTTATTATATTATGAACACCAGTTCAAGGAATTCCGGTCTCTGATGAAGAACGTCTCACCAACTTTTCTGGGATTTTCATCTCCTGAAGCGTATTCATGTTTTCATCGCTCCGACTTTACCTTGGTCGAGCTGCTTTAGGAGCATCTGCTCCTGACCCATGTCGCTCAGATTTATGTATAATTTTGTAAACATGTTTCCTGCTTACATTTCTATTTTTAAAATAATAATTAAACTTTCACTGAACATTTGTTACCAATTTGTTTCATATGCTTGATGATAAATATATGAGTATGTTGCTTAGACGTCAGTCGTGCCATCTTGAAATAACATCTATTTTGAATGATATAAGCGTTATAGTGTCAGAAGGTCATTTACTTTTACCAAACATTTTAAGACATAATAAAAACTTCCATTTATGACCTTTAAAATGATATTAATGTCATTTATGTTAAATTGATATTTTACAGATACCCATCTTTACCTTTTGTATAACCCTTGACCCCATAAGATACGGCTGTTACCCAAAGCAAATATTGTAGATCCAGATCAGCCAGGAATTGTAGATCCAGATCAGCCAGGAATTGTAGATCCAGATCAGCCAGGAATTGTAGATCCAGATCAGCCAGGAAATCCTTGTCATGTGATCAGGATCTACACGGTTCACTTTAAGATTCAATTGGTCATTTCTGACCAAGAAGTGACTAATGTAGATCATGATCAAGTGGCACAGATGTGCTAACTGATCTGGATTTACACTTTTCATACATGTGATAAAACTTGTATGATTATATGAAGTAAAGGGTATTTTTAATCTATCATGTTTGTTGCTGATTTGGAAATATTCATTACTTTGGACGAACTGGTTTAAATAAAAAAAGAGAAAAATAACAATAAATGGTGTCAGTGAAAGCTCGTCATTACCTGGTCGTATTATTAATTTAACTTATCTTTCAGATTCATACATTCCCTCAAGATGCTCAGAAGTTCGTGTCAGATCATAGCTCTAATATCTACATCTATGTGGCTGATCCAGAGAAAGGAGAACTGAATGGATACCGGCTGTTTGCTACACAAAATATGGTGAGTGGTTGATTTCTTCAAGTTAGGGACTTGGCTGTTACCTATGGCGAAAAGAGTAGATCCAGATCAGCCAGCACATCTTTGCTGTCTGACAAGGATCTACACTATTTGCAGTTTGATTCATTAGTTTAATTCTAACCATTATGCAAACAGTTCAGATCCTGATCTAATGGCACAGTTGGAGTAATACATTGTATATATATAATAAGATTTGAGACTGGTCTATTTGATTGGTCTAATGTTAAACCAGTCTCAATTTCAACTCACAAAATCTGGTCTTGAAGTAAGATTAGAGACTGGTCTCAGAAAAATCTTGCTTTTTATTGGTCTGTAGACTGGTTTTGTTGTTTTCAGATTACAGCCAACAAAGTATGGACTGTTAACCTACAGAATCAGAGGCAGAATATTAAAATCACAAGCATAGCTGGCAAATCTGAACATGGTATGGTAATGCATTTTGTATCAGAGCATGATATGGTAACTGGTTTAGAATCAAAATTCAGAATGGTAAATTGTTTTATATCACACCATAATATTGTAAATGGATTGAAATCAGAACATGGTATGGTAAAGCATTTTATATCAGATCATGATAAAGTAAATGATTTAGAATCATAATCCGATATGGTAAAGCATTATATATCAAACTATGATTATCAGTGAATTTTTATGTTAATTGTTTAGAATCAGAACATGGTATGGTAAAGCATTCTAAATCAGATCATGATATGGTAGATGGTTTAGAATCGGATCATGGTATGGTAAAGTGTTTTATATCGGATCATGTTATTTAGGCATTGAAGAATCAGAACATGGTATAGTAAAGCTTTTTATTTCAGATCATGATATTGTAAATGGTTTATAATCAGAGCACGGCATGGTAACATGGGTAAAGCCTTTAATATCACATCATGATTTGGCAATGGTTTAGCATTCATGATTTGGTAATGGTTTAGCATTAGAATATAGTATGCTAATGCATTTTATATCAAACCATAGTATGGATAATAGTTTATAATCAGAACATAGTATGTTAAAGTGTTTTATGTCAGATCATACATTTTTTCGAATGGGAACATGCTATGGTAAAGTATTTTATATCAAATTTTGATATGGTAAGTGGTTTAGAATCAGTGTTTCATATTAATAAGACAAGGTGTGGAGTTTTCAAATGATTTTAAACTGGGCTAAAGATTATAAAATCAAGATTGGAGACCAGTCTCAAAACTCAAGCTTTTGATCAGTACATTTTGAGACTGGTCTCAATCTAACCATTCTGATGCTTAAGATTTGAGACTGGTCTCTGATTAGAAATAGTAGCCATGACCAGGACACTTCTTAAATCTCTGGTTAACCATGCCGATGCTCTGCCAGTTTAGCTGCTTAGGACACCTGATTCGAATAATTAAAAGATAAATATCAAGAATTATGTGGATAAAAAAACAGCACAGAAAACATGCTGCCTCAAATAGCCAAACAGCCTTTTACTCCATAGAGACACCTTTATTATTTGGGCAAACAGTGTAGATCCAGATCATTTGGCACATCTGTGCCAGGCATATCATTCTGTGCCATCTAATCAGGATCTGCCCTGCTTGTAGTTAGATTCATTAGGTTATTTCTGAATCAAGATGGGACCAGTGCAGGGGGTGCCTGCTGATCTGGATGTTCAAGGGTCGCACATGCGTTAAAATGCATATATATGGAGTAAAAGGATAGAATAGAGGAGCAAACAATTGTCAGTTTCTTGGACAGTATACAGATAAAAATCTGAAATAGTGACTTACTGACTACTATTATTAATCAATATACATGCAACAGGTTTGGTATTTTATCTGTTTTCTTAACCAGGGTCAAAGGATTAGCTTTTAGATTTTAGTATTTGTTATAAAAAAAAGTTTTCTTTGATATGACAATAAATGTGTTGAGTGTTTTGTATGTGTACTTTGTTACTTAATTAACTCTTTATGTATAAGCCTTTTATCACATTGGCGATCAGTGTAGATCCAGATCAGCTGGCACAGATATGCTCACTGATCTCAATCGACACTGAAAGAAAGGGCTTAGCATTCCTTTTTATTTGAAAAAAGTTAATATGTCCATATTTTGTTTAAGAAAATGTACATGACACAGAGTTTAACTCTCACTTAGTTTTACTCAGATCTAAATAAAAAAAATCCCAGCCTCACTTTGTTATCTAGAGACACCTGGCATTTCTAGGTATTGTAATTGCACCATGTAATTACCACAACCTAAGTAAGTTCTCTTATTTTCTGAATCAAAAATGAAATATTTTTTGTAAAGATTGCCTTCTTTCGGCTGGCTTGGTCTATCAGTGGCACAGTTTGGGTACGTAACAATACACCATTGCTTGGGTTTACAGACATTCACCTTACTGTGCCTTACACTGGACACTGCTGCCATTTAAAGCCAAACTTTTCATTCATAATTTACATTTTTGGAGTTAAATATATTATGTGAATGTTACATATTTTTGTAAAAAAACAATCGTTTTTTTTTTTTGTTGTAATGAGTTGAAGTCATAAAATAATGTAGAACTTAATAATATACAACAAGGTTGCATAAAACTAAATTCGAAAGAAGTTCACACTGATCTTCTGTTGGAATATTACCATAAAAATTAATTCATTTCAGAGAACATATGTTTATATTTCAGAGCACATACATTCCCAAGGACGTGTTCTAGGTGATAGAAGTGTGCTGTACAAATATCTCAATCCGAATGTTGTTGTCGTAGTAACAGAAGGAGAGGAGCCTGCCACATCACAACAGAAAGGTATAAAAGAAATATGTTTGGTCAGCTATCACTATATTTTGTTTTCTTCACATTTATTCAGCGGAAGTAAGTTAAATATATTTTAATATATTTATAGCAAGGGTTTTTTCACTGCAAGGGGAAGAATGCCATGCCCTATAATTTGGTGGAAAATAGCATGATTTCACCTCTAAAAGAGGATGAAAAAACCTGATGTTATCACTAATTTTTTTTTCAAGGGTTGCATGCATGACTGTCCAAAGTTGTTCTTTAGAAGTTTGGTTATCAAAGTCTTGTGTGCAACATTTGTTTTCTCCTAATCCAGGGGTTGGCTTAAGTCATCAGGAATTGAGAGAAGGTTTTCCAGTTTTAGTAAGAAGTCAACAATGATTTTGGCTTTCTTTATGAAACATATAGGGAAAAACTTCTCCCTTGGTTGAGCAGAGGGAGAAGTTCTGGACATTTGGCACTCTACCAATTCTCACAAGTCTTCCTCTAATCCATTCATTAAGTCAGAATTGGTTCTTATTCTCAGTGAACTATGTCAGTTTAACCACCGTTAAAGCTCTTGACTCAAAATGTATTACCCTAGCTTTCAGTTATGTCACTCATTCCTAAATTTTGAAAGTTAAAACATGTAATATCCAAATATGTAAATGCCATGAAATCTGTTATTTCAGGTTACCCAGTGATCAATATTTATGTGCTTGATGTAATAACTGGTCACATAATTTTCCATGGTAACCACAGAAAAGCTCAAGGTCCTGTGCATGTCATACATTCCGAAAACTGGGTGGTGGTAAGTACTTTAGATTATTGTTTTACTCAAATATCTGCTGTAGTATTCAGTATTCTTTGTAAAATCTCTACAACCAAGCAGAAAAGTGGCCCTTATAATATTTTGATTAGTACAGTAGACTCCACGAAATCGGGTATCGGCTATAAGAATATATCGGCAAATGGGGTACGATTTTCAAACACAAAACCATTTCCTATATAAGTCATGTAAATTTTATCGGCCATATTGGTATCGGACAAAAGAATATATCGCTAAATCGAATAGAAAATTTGCAAATTTTTGGCCAAAACTGATTGAAATCTAATATTTACATCGCCTGTTTACAGGAAATGACACCGGACATACCGTTTTATCATCTGTATCGAATCTTATGATACCCTTATTATTTGTCTATTGTCCGCTGATAAATCTAATTAAATTTTCTAGACAGCGATGAACAAGGACTGTGAAGCCTCCGGGCAAACAAACTGTAACCTGTCACCTCTTTTAAACAGCTCATTCAATCGAGATGTAATTGGTACACGTACTTACAATAATCCACGTTTAGATTCCATTGTCTCTTTTTAATAATTACATAATCCGCACAATTCAGAAACAAACAAAAAGTAATTTCTCAATCATGTTTTATGTACATTTCTTTGATCCGCCTTCCCTGTTAATTTCATACGGAGACTGAATTTGATTGACAGTCAGTATGGAGGTAAACATTGATACCAACTGTCAATGAAATGCAACTGCAAAGAAAATTGTCGGCTCATATCAAGACTGTGTTTTTTTGTCAGCTCTGCTTTGAAATCGTTTGATCTACAAGAACTGTGTACGTGACATTTTTAGCTGGGTTAATTTAGTTGATGATGCAATAATACTGAAATATGATACTTGAGATAAAATTGGGATGTAATTTATTATGGAATATGTTCGCATTGGTTAGTGTTTTAATACTTATTTTACATTCACATTGTAAATGTCGCGGTATCATAATTTGAAACTTCAATTTTGTAGCAGAACATGACAGAAGGGTCTGTTAATCAATAAATAAACAAATAAATAATGCATATTAATCCAGAACACGATCTCCCTTGTCAACAAATATATGCAGATTTAATAATGAATACGATTACCGGCCAATCAAATACTCCGGGCAATAGAATATTTTTAGCTGACAATTTGTGTATTCGATTTCCCGAAGTCTACTATATATAATAAGTATATTGTATATGTTATGATAAAAGGTCATAAACAAACTTTTTTGACACCATTTCATGCAATTTTTCTGTCGAAATTATGCAGTACAGTGAAACCTCTCACAGACACCTAGGGACTGAGGCAGTGTCCTTAATAGCGGGTTATTCTTAATTGTGGGTTTGAATCAAAAAGAAGAGAACATGTCTGTTCTCTAAAAAATCGTCCGTAATACCAGGGTGCCCGTACTATCGATTGTCCGTAATGAGGGGTTTTACTGTATATTCATAATATAAAAAGAATTTTGTTTTCACCAGTAAAAGGTCTTACACTGGTAAAAACAAATATTCTCTTCATCATTTATCGAAATATTTTCATTGTACATGAAGATTCTTCAGTTGCAGTTTCTGTTTTTCAGTACAATTACTTCAACTCTAAACAGCGTCGTCACGAGATGGCAGCAATAGAAATGTACGAGGGTAAAAACCAGAGCAACTCAACCGTGTTTTCATCGTTCACGGCTCCCTATCAACCTATTGCAATGAGACAAAGCTTTATATTTCCTCTACCCATGTATACAATGACAACAACTATAACAGAGAAAGGAATAACTGCAAAAGATATATTAGGTACTTTGTGTGCACTAATATTTGTGGGCATAAAATTTCGTAGTTTTTAGTTAGACACCATTTTTGTAGGTCCTTAATTTAGTGGAACTCGGAACTATGTGTAACTTCAATTCTTTATTTGATGGTTGCTTAAAATTTTTTTGATATTTCTTGAGGGAATTTTACTGAGTTAGTAGCACTATAACAACTCTGGCTTTAAATATATACACTTGTATGTTGACTGTTTAACCCTTACCATGATATATACACATTTTTACGCATGTGCGACCAGTGTAGATCCAGATCAGCCGGCACATCCGTGCCATCTGATCAGGATCTGCACTGGTCGCATTTTGCAGAAATAACCTAAAGAATTAAACAGTGAACAGTTTAGATCCTGATCAGACAGCAAGGATGTGCCGGCTGATCTGGATCTAAACTGTTCACCCTAGCAATAAAGGTGCATCTATACAGGAAGGATTTCTGCAGTTTATATTATTAATTTTGATATTTGTAAATAATTAATACTCTGGTCTTGAAAGTGACAATGAAATTATTTAAAATTAAAATAATAATAAAAGAATTTCTATACATGTATTACCTTTATCACTTTTCAGTTGCTTTGAAGAATGGTGGCATATTCACATTACCTAAAGCTTTCCTCGATCCACGGAGACCTCTAACACCCACAGCGGAGACTCAGTAAGTTAACTTGCATTACAAGTTCAATCTTAAATTCCTTATTCCAAGCATACACATTTTAAAGTGTTGGGACCAGTGTTAATCTAAATCAAGCATCTGATCTTTATCTAAACGGGTCACATCTTGGTTAGAAATAACCTGAATCTAAAAGCGAACAGTTAAGATCCTGATCAGATGGCACGGATGTTTGCCCATGCCATAAAGACATATACACAGAGGAAAGGGTTAACTCACATTACCAGTTCTCATTGGAACCCTTTACCCCATTTTATGCATTTTAACATGTGTGCAACCAGTTTAGATCCAAATCAGCTGGCACATGAGTGCTGTCTGTTCTGGATCTGCACTGGTTGCATCTTGGTCAAAAACAAGCTAGATCTAATAGTGAACAGTGTAGATCCTGATATCTTCTGATTATGAGAATAGAGATGTAGCCTTATCAAGTACCTCTGTTAAAGGAGACTTAACTTTCTGTGCTTCATCTGTTTGTGTCAATTAATTTCCATCTTCAGTTTTTTGGTCACATATTCTGATTTTCTTTACTGAGCATTTCATTCCAGGTCTCAAATGCCTTTAAACTTAGGCTGGAGACCAGTCTCACAATAATATTGAGCTTGGTCTCCAAAGTGACCAAACACGGACTAGAGACAGGTTTCCAACTTCAGTTTTATGGTCTAGTGGCACAGATAGTTGCTTGATACAATGACATTTAAATAAATATAAGCATGTAGTTTGTTGTGTTCTGGATGATTTACATGTATATAGGTGAAAACATGTGTTGTACCTGGTGTAAAAGTTGAGCAAGTGTCAACTTGCATAGAAATGGCCTGGGTCAGGAGTGAATATTTTTCAAAACCCTAGTTTAAGTTACAAAATTGTGATATTGTCAGAGATCGACATACACATAAAATTTGCTTTATAATCTCTTTAGTATCCATATACCCTCAGTTATTAGGCAATTTGCTATTAAGATCGAGCCCATAGTTTGCCTCCCAATCTGAGGTTTTATGTATAATCATTCGTTGGTTTTGCTTCTTTAAACATTTACAAATGTGTACATAGAAATGTATTTTCTTTCAGAGAGGAGGGAACATTTCCGTACATTCCAGAGTTACCTGTTCATACAGAAGGGATGATCAATTATAACCAAACTTTATACCACGTGAAGGGCATTCATACTTCACCTACAGGCCTAGAATCTACATCTTTAGTGCTATCTTATGGTTTAGGTGAGACATTGATCCTGACAAGATTCAAGAAACAGCCTCTTGTTTAACTCTTTAAACCTTAAAATAACATTTATCACTATGTTTTATTTTAAATTTGTCTCAAAATGTGATAATTTGACATAATAGTTGCCATTTCTTACATTTTCCTCATCAATTTTCTTAATGTACTTCTTATGATAAAATATCCATGATGTAACCAACCCGTAAATTCAGGGTAACATAACTGCAGTTTACTTTTGTATTTTTTTTCAGATCTATTCCACACAAGAGTGCAACCATCTAAAATGTTTGATGTATTGAAAGAAGACTTTGAACACTGGTTAATAGCGGGCGTTGTGCTATCAATGCTGGTAGCGTCATTTATCACACAAAAACTGGCCTCGAGAAAAGCTTTAAACCGACAGTGGAAATGATGAATATGGAAATTAGCTTTATAGGTTTAAAATAATTTTGAACTTTAGAAAATCCATTCAGTGTGGTCGAGGATTTTTGGGAAAAAATCAAGGTCCAGGAGCAACTGAAACTGGAGACCAGTCTCCAACACCAAGAATCTGATTGGTTGAAATCAAGACCCGTCACTCTGAATGAACCAATCAAAAGCCAGATTTTTTTGGACTGGTCTCCAATCTCGGCTTCAGGACAATAGAATGAACAACAAATATATATATAAATACCTTAAAACCAGGTAGAGAAAATGCACTTGAATGTAACATGTTGAAATGACTTTAAGTTTGTTTATTACATGTACTAGTACCAAATTCCAGTATTTGGTATCAAGAAGAATTATAATGATATCCTTTGTAAAATTATACAAAAAAATACATGATTTAACTGTAGACTCCAGATAATTGAATACACAAACTGTCAGCTAAAATATTATATTCAAATTTCAATTGGCTGGTAATCATATTCCTGTACCAGTATTTGTTTACAAGTGAGGTCAGATAGATCTGTTATGACATAATAAACAGTGAAAATGGAGAATGAAAAGAGAGCGAGTGTTTTCTGTCTATTGGAATTTACTTTTATGGAATAAAGACATGTAAGACCTTAAAAAACAATGAACTTATTAGCATGGTTGCATAAATTTCAGGAAAACATAATATTTTTTTCCGTAACTAGAATTTTAAATTGAGAAAAATCATTATCTGAATTATTGATATTTGCCACAGGTATGGTATAGATAAAACATGTTCTGAATCAGAATTATTGGTATACATGTATGTTTGCATATGTAGTGATTTTATCAATGATAAAGAGTAAGAACCGCACCAAGATGGCAGCTTTGACCGTTGAGGTCTTCAGTCGACAGTCCTATGACTAAATATAAATATAATATAAAGGTGTGCATGAATTTGGATTAATAGTTTTTTTTGTATTACAGAATCATATTGCATTAATGATTGTTGTACTGACTGAAAGGAAACCATGTTGACCAAAATTATAATTGTTTTTATGTGCAATAAGTTCAAAGAAGTTTTGCTTATATTTCCATTCCTTTATTTGTAACAAATGTATTTAATGTGTTGATAAATTTTTCAATTTCAGTACCGTTTGTCTAAAAATGTATTATTCAAGAAATAAAATAAAAGAATGAAGTGATGAAATTCTTTATTATTTACACACAATGTTTTGTTTCAGTGCCAAAATTAATTTATCATTGAATATATAATTCAAGTCTGGTAAAGTTTTGGTTAATAAAGATATATATGTGGGTGAAAGTTTTCAGGCCTATGCCTGAAATTACAGGTTTTTGTGTGTCTAAAACTGGTTGATTTTCTTTATTTCCCCTATATAATTGACAAATGTTCAGGACTTCAGGTTTTTCAGAACTCCCAACTTGCACCCTTGGATATATCACAAAGGTATATCTTATTTAACCATGATTTTACCAACCTGAATGATGCCCAGTTATAGGAATATTGTTTCTTAAAGGTGTATGTGAGGGTATGTTCGTGATCTATTTGTCACTGGTGCATCAAATTTGAATCAACTGCACATTGGCAAAAATCGAAAGTAATTTCTTCGTAACATAATACATTTCTCATCACAGTCAAATACTTAAGGATTGAATCGATATTTGATGGTTTTCATTTTGGTATGGAAAACAGTTGGGTTGTTTGAAGTGGGTGAAGCCCAAACATTTAGCCACGTCCAATAAATTGTGAACGTATCTACTGAAGCCACGCCTTTGAAAGTAATACGTCACACTGTTTATCATCAAAAATTATGATTCGTTAGATAAATAAGACTTCATTGTAAAGGACGAGGTTGAAGTGTAAATATAAATTATTTGATTTTCACTGTTCAAGCCCACAGTAAGTTGTTGTTTTGACAACACATGGCATAATAACAATAATAACAATATCAGATACATGATATAGTTTAAAGCAGCAACACCATTATACTTTGAAATTATTGTAACTTTTATAAGATCCACAACTTATTTTGAGAGTTATAGTTGTTATCTTGAATAAAGTACTGTTATGATTGTATACCGGTATCTTGTTTACTACACACCGATGTAATATACTTCTATTTCACCATTTTCATAGCCTACAATAAGCTTGGAGTTGTTCTTATCACAGCATAGGGCCTTACAACGTTTATCAGATTTCAAGACTTCGCCAATCAATGTTCCATCGGGACTGAATTGTAAAATATTCATAGAGTCACCTCCACAAACAAGAACATTGCCGCTGTTGTGTAGACAGACATTATGGGCTCCTATCAGTTCAGGACCATTAAACCCTCCGATAGATGAACCATTCCTGTCTAGAATAATCAAACCTTTGTCAAACCAAGAGACATAAATGTTTAAGTTGTCGCTGTTGACAGCTAGATAACTCGTATCAAATCCATCAAATCCATCAAAGCCAAACTGCTGCAGTTGATCTCCGGACACAGTGTACACACACAAAGTTTTACCAACAGAAACATACAACTTTCTATCAGCATAAGCTAATCCATAGCAATAATAACCAGTATTCATCTTTCTGGTCTTCTCCAACTTCCTGCCAACAGTAACAAATTGTATAAGTTTACTGTACCAACAGCATACAGCAACTTCTATGTTACTAATGGCGCATACTTGATGTGGGTAATCGGGAACATCACACCAGTCTCTTACGATGAAGGAATCAGGGTCAACACGTTTCAGTTTATTGTTTGCATTGTCAGAGGATAATTGTCCCATCATGCAGTGTACAAGCACTTAAGATATTACATGTATCTTTATCAGACTTCAATTTCACATTGTATTTCTTTCTGTTTTTGGTCTGAAGTAAAGAAGACCTTGACTGTCTCATATCAGTTTTCTTACTTGTTTGGCTATTGCCTTCTTGTTGAACGGAATCATGGATGGAAGGCTGGGATATTCGTTTGTCTATTAGAATGATCTCCCCTAGAACTTGTATGTCATCGAGCAGATCCTCGAGTTTCTGGTTAGGCTCAAATGATATTTCTGTGGAAGAAACCTCGCTTCCTAATGTATCAGTCTTTTCTCTAACATGAGCAACAACGGCCTTGGCTGTCTTTACACTGACGAACCTCTGTGCGGTATTGCCCCCGGTGGACTTTAAGCCGTCTTGTGCAGCCTTTATTTTGGTTGATGCAGCTTGAAGTTTTTTTCAGATCGGATTCAATCTTGTCGTGTAGAGACTGAAATCGACGATCCAAATCTTGGATAGTGCTCTTTGCAAGGTCGTCTAGTCGTTGATTTATCTCTTTTCTGAATGTTTCGATCTGTTTTAGTGATTTTTCTTTGCTCCCTTTAAGCTTTTCTTTTTCTTTGATAATGGTATTCTGTAGCAAACTCAGGTGATTAGCGATGGTATCTAATTGCTCAGCAGTATCTGTTGAATCGGACATGTTGTTGCTGTTCTTGATGAAATCAGGGACATAAAACTTGTCTTTACATACACTGAAGATGAAAACATTAAACATATAGTAAGTTTTGTTTAGAAAAATGTTAAATACCGTAAACACTATTGTATAAATCAAACATTAAATTGGGTCCCTATTAATCTATTATCTGCTGATAAATTGTAAATAATTTTACAAAAGTAAACAATTTATTTTGATAATATCTATAAAAAATGTATATTGCTGTTAAAATGGTTAATCAGACTTATTAATAAGTGATTTTTCAACCTCAAACAAAACAAGCTGACCTTGACAGACAACCAAGTTAGGAATTTTTTGATGAACTAGCTTACTTTTTTGTCAGAATTGAAACATCTTTTAGATATATTAACACACCTGTCTTGAATGCAGAGTATTTCATCCATTTATATTATATTAACAAACAGATCATTCGTTTAAAAATGGTGCCCCCATAATGTTGTAATTTGAGCCTTTCATCCTAATTTAGCGCACTGCTTCAGTTTTGTGGGCAATGATATAGCTGGGTGACGTCATTTGTTTGTAAATAGATGAAAAATGAACTTTGGAAGCAAACGAACACGACAAATATAAGGTTCAGAATATTGTAGGCTCCGTGTGATTAAGCCTGTTTATGGGCAGTAATGAAAATGCCTATTACTGCCCACGACTCCTAGCTCCGGGTTGATATTTACACAAATATATCGCGCTCAGCGACCTTCAACATACATGATAACAGCGCTGATTGCATGTACGGGAATTCTGTTTAGGCCAATACACAGAACAATGAGTGACACTGCGATAATTAAATATTTGTAAAGGGAAGCTTGGAAAGCAATAAACACGTCAAGTATCAAAATCAAGCAGGCTTGGTTTGATTGAGACTGTTTATAAGCAGTAATAAAAATGCATATTACTGGCCACGCCAGCTAGCCCGTGGTGAACGCTACTCAATATTTACACAAATATATGGTGCAGAACGGCCTTCAACTGGTCGACTATTTTCTGGCAGTACGACTCATATGTGTCAATGTAATACACATACCTGTGCTCAACCAGCATACAAGCTGAACACGCCACAACATCATGATTTCTGCAATACATGTCCACAGGTTTGTGCTTGTGCACTTTACATCTCCCTTTTGGAACTGCCAACAAGTTAACACTAGATCCAAAGTGGAACTGTGCCTTGTCCAAAATCTGGTGGTTTTTCAGAACTGGAATGTCTTCATGAAATTTCACACAAGTAGAACAGTAGTAATCATGACAGTCGTAACAGAACTTCTCTGCCTCCGTGTTCTTATTCTTTCCACTGCACACTGAACACAGAATGTCAAACGTTTCATCTGTTCCTATGTCTATATCACTAATTCCTCCGGTAGCCATTTTGTTTGTTTATTTTAAATTGAATTTTATTCCAAACATAATACTAGTATGTTAAATCAGTGTTCAATTTCTATAATTTTTTTATAATTCATATACTTAGAAAGTAAGTCCAGATTTTAAACGAGTGTGATGGTTGATTTTAAATTATTCAGTTATTGACAAAACTAAACTATAAATTTATTACGAATAATTGGGTCAGATAGATCATTTTATCTTGGTTATCAAGGTTCAACATTATCTGTTTACGACAACCTTTACAATGCAAACATCTATACTTATATGTCGATATACTTGTATTATTTGGTTTAAACTTTTATATCTTTCTATAACCATGCGGGTTTTCAAAAGGAAATATTAAAAGAGACCTCTGAAATTTTACATACACTGCAAATTTCGGTCATTACACGCGCTGATGCGCCGTGTTATTGTGATAACTGTAGAATCGCGGCCTAATAAAGGGACTATTCAGGAACAATTAGGGACACTTACCAACACTTATAAACGACAACACACAAAGATTATCAAGGATTTAGTTCAGCAAGTATCACTGGTAACCAACAATGGCGGCTGCGTCTTCCAAGAGGCTATCCCAGCATTCCTCAATTACCGAAATGGTCGGAACGGTCCGCTTGTCACGCAACGGGCAACTTCACCACACTCCCCCCCCCCCCCCCACTTTATCGAGGAGCGTCTTCCCGGATTGCACTGAGTGACTCCAAAACGACCCCTGCGACCCCTGGCAATGAATTGGTAGCGCCTGTGCCTTTCCTTACAAATTGAGGATTGGGAAATACGTCAGCCTATCCCTGGAGTTGGATTGTACCAACTAGCGTTAGGGATCCTGTCTGGTTTCACTTTCCTGGGTTCCCAACCAGTACTCATGAAGGTTTCAACAGAGCCGTCGACATCTGTTGAGTGTACTGGATTAAACCGGTACTCCCCTGCTAATGGGATGAAGTAGATGACTAAAGCTTCAACCCAATTACCCCAATTAGGCCGCAAGGAAACCTAACCAGGGGACCGGTACGCATTACGCGTTACCGGACCGAACCACATAGAGGGCCTTGGCGTTTGCAACAGTGGTGGCGAGAAGGTCCTCCCACTTCTCGCCTCTGATCTTCGCCACCTCGCTGGCCGTGATGCCGATGTGTGATGGCACACTTCTTCGGGTCCCGGGCGGGCGGAAGTATGGTGCATCGGTCTCCAGAAGCACCCTGGTGGATGGAACTTTCAAGATTCCATCGATGAGCCTCGAGTCTTGGGTCAGATCGTAACCTCTGACCATCAGCGAAAACCCGAAGTGGGTATTTGGAAACTTTTCCAACCACATCTTAACGGACAGGGCCGTCCCACAGAAGCAGTGTAAATGGATCCGCTGATCCGTGGGCACACCCCTGGCGACGAGCAAGTGCAACATCGTCGTCAGAGTCTCATCGGCGTTTCTGGTGAGTCCTCGGCAATGAAGGATTAAGACATGCCGAGCCTCCAAATAGGGAAGGACCTTCTCCAACTTCAGAAGTTGGTCCATCCAAGTATCCGGAGGCAACGTCCTGTCCAACCCAACCTCACCGAATCCAACAACCTCTGGCATGGCCAGCAGGTCCCTCATCTGATGAATGACGTCTTCATTAATGTCCTTCTTAGGGTGAAGACCGATGGCGGGAACAACACCCTGGCGACACCAGTTTAGAAGCTGGTCCTTGGTGGGGTAGGTTTCTGGGTCACAGAAAACCCCTACCACTCCGCTCATTTCAACGACGAACAGGGGATCTACCCGTTGACGGTTGCAGATCTCCTGTAGTGTTGGATTCTCCATATTGAACTGCGCCGACACCCTGTCCAGGTGACAGTGGCTGTCAAAGCCCTCTGGCAGTCTCGGGAGAAGTTTCTCCTCTTCCTTAGTCAAGGAGAAAAGCTCACAAAGACTGGCAACTTGGTGTGGCTCCAACAGTGACACCAATGCCAACATGACCCTCCAGTGAAGCAAAGCTGTAACATCGTTTCCGGACCTCCTGATGGATAAGTCCGCGGGGGTTTGAATCCCAAGAGCCATGCACAGCTCACTCATAGCCATGGTCATCTGCTCGGACAACTCGTGAGTCGCGGGAATTACGCCAGCACACTCAACATAGCGGATCAGATCCTGCAGGGTTGATTGAGCCCCCAAGATCCACCTCATGACCAACTTCAGGGCTCCAACCCTCCGATTGGCGATATCAGCTCCAGAGACAGCTAGTTGAAACACGCCCGGGAGGTGACTCTCAAAGGCGTGCCCCTCTGTCTCTCCAACTCGACAGCTCGGAACAGGGCAGGTAGCCGTTGCTGGCCTGGCCTGTTCTTGCTTTGCTTGCTCCGAAACCACCAGCCGTGCCTTTCTCTTGGCCCTGGTAACCGCGAGAAGCGTCCCGCTTTCTCCGGTCCTCCTGCTCCCGCCGCCCTTGCCCGACCTGTCCCTGGCGGCTTTGACCTCCTCTCCTCTCCTGTCTTACAGGAGAAGCATCCAGCTTTCTCCTGTCCTGAGTTCGCTGCCCCTGACGAACCGGAGAGGCATCCCGCCGTCTCCGATCATCTTGTACCGCACCCTTGCGGCCGGCTTGTGAAGGACACCTGTCTTTCTGTTTGTCCTTCCTTGATCTCTGGACCGTCCACTCCCCACGGTCCTTATCCGGGCCCCGATCGGCACCTTTGGGCCAAATACTTGTTCCCGGCCGGGGGGGAGGGCATTTACTCTCCCTCCGGCGTTCCTCCTCCAGTTCCGGCTCCCTTGTCCTTGGTTTCACCGGACTGACTGGCTTAACCATAGGCGGAGTAAGGTGCGGTGACGCTGCCTTATCCCCTGCGGATGGCTGAGACAACTGCGGTGGCGCAGTTCCCTCCACACTCTGTGGACCTTGAGCCGGGTGCGATGGCGCAGCCCGCTCAATTGCAGTATCTGACGGCGAACTCCTCCGCGCCGGTGGCGATGACGCCGACTGGTCGGAGAGAGTTACCTCGACCTCCATGGCTTCTCCTTCACTCGACTCTAGCAACCTGTCCTCCTCCTCCTTCCCAATTTCCTCCAGGAACTCACCCGTTCGCTGGAGGGTTGGGTCAGTCGTCAGCCGGACATCCCGGGACTGGTCTGTCGGAGCCTCCTTCCACACCCTGGGCGGAGCTGCCGGCCCAAGATCGTGGACATGTAGGCTTATCCAGTCCCGGTTGTAAATCTGAAGGGCGTCCAACTCCCTGGCAAATCCCTGCAGCCAGCCTGTCTTCTGGTCGCGCTTTGCAGCCTCGACCACCCGGTGCAGGGTCCGTACGGCGTCCTCCTTGTGGGTACTTAAGCCAAGGAGTTTGGCCGTTTTGGCCGGTTTGAGGAGTTTTTTGGCAGACAAGGATGCCTCCACCTCGTCTAGGTGCTCATCTTTCACTTCACGATAGAATGCCATCTCTGAAAAGGAAATCAAAAATAACATTAGTTATTTCGTTTTGACAATTCAAAGCACTCATCACACTTGTACACTTCAATGTCCAGTGCCTCTGTAGGGGTCACGTTGACGCAGGCCCCGTGGTACCACTCACTGCAGTGATCACATTGGATCATAAAACGCCCTTGCCAAGGTTGCCTACAAAAACAATACTGTTTGTCGTCTTTGGCTGACGCATCCTGACGTTGTCCTGGATTGGCCTTCCAGTGCTCAATCCATCGCGGCACGGTTCGATCATGGCTAGGTTTCAAGCGATCATGATTTGTGACAAAAACTGAGTTACGCAGTTTCACTCTAAAAATGTAAGCTGACAGTTTGGCAACAATTATGCCAGGTCCCTTCCAAGGTGGACACAACTTCTTACACTTACCCTTCAAAACTGCCGTATCAAGGATGTACACAACATCACCTACCTGATATGGTCGCTCCAAGATGCGCAAATCATATTGGCGTTTCATTTGCTTTGAGGCGGTGTTTAACTTACCACGGGCTACCTCGTGCGCTTTTTGCATTCTATCTGCAAGGGAAGCCACATAACCTTCCACATTTGGATAGCTCTCTCCAGCTTGGGGAAACATGAGTTGAGCTGGCGTAGTTACCTCTCTACCCAGCATGAGTTTATTAGCTGTAAAACCGGTGTTTCTGTTTACGGAGGACCTCAGGGCCCCAGCAATCTGTTGAAGGTACAAATCCCATTGGTCCTGAGATTTGCCTATAAAACACCTGATAGCATCCATCAGAGTCCGGTTGTAGCGCTCCACCTGACCATTGGCCGAAGGCCTGTATGGTGTGATGCGAGCCTTATGGATCTCCAGAACTCTGCATAGGTCAGAAAACAGCTTAGACTCAAAGTTCCTGCCTTGATCTGTGAATATCTGGAAAGGCATACCAAATCTCGAGAAAAAATTGTCAACAGCAGCTTTTGCGGTTTCCTCTGCTGTCCGAGTTGGCAGAGGGATGCACTCCACCCACTTGGTGAACTGGTCCACCATCATAAGGATGTACTCATTCCCTCTTGGCGTCCGCGGCAATGGTCCTAGGAAATCCAGGTGCACCCGCTCCATGGGGGCCCCTGCATGGTACTCCGTCATCGGGCACTTGCCATGACGATCAACTTTCTTACTTCGGTTGCACACCTCGCAACCAGCCACAAAGTTCGATACATCCTTGCCAAGCCCATACCACGCATACTTTTCCTTAACCCTCTCTTTAGTCCTCTTGACGCCCTGGTGGCCAGATGATGGGAGTTCGTGATTCAGCTTCATGGCTTGCTCACGGAGGCTGGCCGGGAGTATTAAGCGTTTCTCTCCCGCCATACCATCATCCTCGTACAGAACCCCTTGAATCAGCACTAACTGCTCCTTGTTCAGCCAGTAGGACTTTGCTGCCGGACTGGACACAAACAGCTCTGCCTCGCTGGGTTCCCTTGCGTCCACCATCCAATCTCGGACAAACTTCAGATCGACATCCTGGGACTGTGCATCTTGCAGTGACGCAAGATCCACACCCCAGATGCAATGCTGCCTCGACGATGCCCCAGTGTCTTGACCTGCACTGGTTTCACCCGCTGGTGGGTCGTTGCCACTGCCAGCTGGTTTTGTTGGTAGGCTGTCGCCTCCACCAACCGCCACAGTAACCGCCCCTCTCCGGCGTGTTACCACGTTGATGCATATACCCTCTTGGGTACAGCCTCCTGGATCCCATGGAATGCTGTCTATGACATTGCATAGACTAGCCACATCCTCCTGGTCTATTGCTCTATCACAGTTCCAGGGTGGCGTGACACCACTGTCACTGTGCGTGACTGCATCTGCTGTCTGGGTTGTAACAGAGAAGATCTGCGTTTCTACATAATTCTCATCCACATTACTGGCTATTACTGGCTTGCCACTGTCACTCGTCTGTTCTAGTGCTTTTCCGCCATCAGTCCCGTAGACGGCATTACCAATCTCACCATGGTCACCCAAAGAGATTGCCTCGTCTACTGCTTCAATAAAAGAACCCCAATTCTCATGGGCTCTTGTACAGTATTTACACCCAACACATGGCAACTGATCCAGCCGCACCCCAGCACGGTACGCCATACATTGTCCATCAACTGCCGGCATCCTAGACAACGCATCTGCATTACAGTGCTTACGGCCCGCACGGTGCTCCAACACCATGTTATACTGAGATAGCTCCTCAAGCCATCTCGCCAACTGCCCCTGTGGCTCACGAAATCGCATTAACCAAACTAAGCTTGAATGGTCAGTTCTTACCACAAACGGTCTACCTAGCAGATAGTGACGATATTGTCTGGTGAAACGTACTACTGCCAAAAGTTCTTTCCGTGTTGTGCAGTATCTCCGCTGCTCTTTTGTCAAAGAGAAACTACCATACGCAATGACTCTTTCTTCACTGCCTTGAACCTGTATGAGTTCAGCCCCGATGGCGAGGTCTGAAGCATCTGTATCAAGGATGAAGTCATCCTGCAAATTTGGCAACGCCAAAACTGGTGGTTCGGTAAGAAGTTGTTTGAGTGAACTGAAAGCCGCCGACTGTTCAGTACCCCATCGAAAATTATTCTTACCGGTCACTGCATATAAAGGTTCTGCTACCTTCGAGAAGTCCTTAATGAAATTCCGGTGATAGTTAGCCAGTCCCATAAATCGCTCGACGTCTTTAGCGGTCTGCGGTTCCGGCCAATCCAAAACCGTTTGGATGTCTTTTGTAGACATTGCTATCTTGTTGTGGCTCACAACCCGGCCCAAAAATTCAATTTCCTGTTGGAAAAAAAGACATTTTGAGGGCTTAAGCTTGAGGCCATATTGCCTGAATCTCTTAAGTGCCTCCTCCAAATTGCATAGATGGTCATCAAAATCACGACCCAGTACAACAAGATCATCAAGGAACGCTAACACTGTTTTCCAGGTTAGGCCTCTCAACACTAGATTCATTACACGGGCATATGTTGCCGGAGCATTACAAAGTCCGAAGCCCATCCGCACGTGTTCAAATAAGCCGTACTTTGTAATAAAAGCAGTCTTCTTTCTGTCTGATTCCTTAATGCGCACCTGCCAATAGGCTGAGTTGGCGTCTAGCTTCGAGAACCAAACTGTGTTAGCCAGTGTATCTAGACAGTCATCTACTAAGGGCAGAGGGAACACATCCTTAATGGTTACCTCGTTCAGAGCCCTGTAATCAATGCACCAGCGTACTGTGCCGTCTCGTTTTCGAATAAGCACAGGAGCTGATGACCATTCGGAGTTTGATTCCTGGATTACTCCAGCTTTCAACATCTTTTGCAGGTGGGCCTCCTCTTCACCCGCAAAGCAAGCAGGGGTTCTTCTTAACCTCTGTTTGACCGGTTTAGCACCTTCAGTGTCGATACAGTGCTCTATATCAGTGAATTGACCCAAGTCGAATTCATCCTTTGCGAAGACATCCTGATACTCTATCAGGACTTGTGCCAACTTGATGCTCTGTTCCTCATTTAGATGTTTGCATGAATCCTGGTAAACCTGCTGTAGGTGTGGGGGCATTGTGTCATTACTATCATCTACCTTGCTATCTGGATTGATGACTTGGTTCACAGTTGGATTGCCAAACTGTGACTCTTCACCTTCATCAATGACCTTATCTATAGCATAGGCCCTACAAATCTCCTTATCCTTCACTAAGAGTTTGTACCTATCAGTGGGGTTAACAACACATACTATGGGCTCCGCCCCTGCACTCCTAACTACCCTGGGAACCATCACCTTCAGACCTTCTAAGGGTTCAACTACATACTCAGAGAGTTTCTGGTCCATTTTACAGCTAACTCTAACTACCGAGTTAGGCGGAATAACCCTGCGCTTTGCCACAGTGACTCGTGCGACACCTGGGGCCGCCCCAGCCGTGTCCATATCGAGCGAAATGTTTTGGCCATCAAAGTGCAGTATTCCCCTACCCATATCTAAAATGGCTTGTCCCCTATCTTTAAGCATGTCAAATCCTAGTAACATTTCCTGCTCAATCGGTGCCACGTGCACCGTCTCTGTGTACCACTGTTGCCCTATCTTTAACCTAACTGGCCCTACAATAAAGCCTGTCATGCCTAATTCCCTGCCTGCTGTAAGGAGTCTTACATCCCTTAATTTTGGCGGTTTTCTAGACATAGCCTGGTACACCCTATCCGAAATTATGGTCACTTGAGCAGCTGTATCAACCACAGCAACCACTGTTCGATCCCCAACCTGGACTCTCATTGTGAACTGTGAGGCTGACCTCAACTGGCATACAGTAACCGATTCTGTTTCTGCACCCTCAGGTCCCCCACCCTCACCTAGACTGTCCCTAGTTACTGGATGAACTACTGGCTTGCCATGTAACTCACTCAAAGTACCCTTAGCCTGTTCTACTTCAGCCATGGTGTTAACTAGTTGCCTATTTACATGAGCATCTTCTAAACTCTGGTGCGGTGGCGCAAACACAGAGCTGGCTTCACTACAGCTACTATCTACCTGAGCATTTCCTAAACCCTGGTGCGGTGGCGCAACATTAGGGCTGGTTTTCCTACGCCTAGGCGGCCATCCTACTTTTTTTCGGGTCGAGGTGGGACGACCTTCGCCTCCGACCCTTTCCCGTTTAAATGTTGCTCCGAAGTATTTAACTTCGGGCATTCACGACGGAAGTGACCCTTCTCGCCACAGTTGTAGCAGGTCTTGGGACCCTTGCCCTTGGGGCGCCCTTTCTGGTTGAGCCCTTCCAAGATAGTTTTCTGCAACTGAAGGATTAACTCCTTCAGTGACTCACCTTCCGGCTCAGCCTTTGTGGGCGTGGTGGCTGGCTTACTGGCTGGGCCAGTATCCGGCTTCTCCACGGCATACACCTGCGGCTCTTCTTCATACTCCTCTTCATACTTTACTTTATGCCTAGAGTCGCGCTTGCTTTTCCCAAACATTGCGCTGTGTACTTCTTGGTACTTGCGCACCATTTGAATCGCGCTCTGGATAGTGTGTGGCTCCTGTATACACACATGGTGACCCGCATCGCGGTCAGTCAATCCCTGGCAGAAACGATTCACCATCTGCTCAGAAGCATACTTCTCCGGCAGAGATGCAAATGCCCTATTTCCCAGAGTCATTATGCGATCTGCCCACTCCTCAAGTGATTCCCCAGTTGACTGTGTAGCCAACTGGAATCTGGTCTGGGCTGTGGCTGGTAACTCTTGCTCACCAAACCTCTCCTCCAGCTTTCTCATCAAGCGCTTGTAGGACATGCGCCCTTTGCGCTGGGTGATCACGGCATAATACTCAGCGGCTTTACCTGTTAGACTCCAACACAAACTGTTGATCCGCTCCTTTTCGCTCCAATCGGAAGCTTTCGCGAACCGATGAAACTTCTGTCTGAAAACAGACCAGCTGCCTTTTCCATCAAAGCTAAGGTTTTTAGGCAGTGACGCCAAACCCTAAGAGCCTTTGTATGCTTCTTGCCATGCCTCCGGTGTCTTCGGTCATCATCGGAGCTGGAGTCGCTACTTGAATCGGACGATGACTCATCCTCGCTGCTGGAGCTGGAGCTTTCAGACCTAGACTCCACTATGCGCTTCCCCTTTGAAGACCGCTTTGTCTTCTTTGGCGAAGTTGATGTGCTTGCACTGCGCAACGCACGTGGTACCTCATCTGGCATGGTCGCAATGCGCGATTCATGCTCTTTGCTGGTTGACATGCTCGCAATCCGCGATGCATGCTCATCTTCACCCAACGTGCCCGCAGTGCGCGATGCACGCCGGGTAAGCGTTTCTGCCATTGGCGCCCGTTTCAGCTTTAATTTAGGGGTGAAGAGTGGTTCGGTGCCGATGGCGGCATCCGCCCCTGCTCCATCCAACTTACGGTCCTTGGTGAAGTCTATAAAGTCATATGCTTCCTCGGCCAACCTATTCCGGCATAACGAAGATAGGATCTCTGGCGTCAAATTGCCATTGTTTTCTCTGACCAAAACAATAGTGTTTGCCAGCTTTTCCCCTATACCTGGCATAAGTAATAACTGTTCCCTGGGCGCAAAATTAATTGCAACCTTACCTTCTTCACGTGACTCGGGCTTGGCTGCTTCCACCGGTGCAACGTCGGGTTCACCCTTGATTGTCTCCTTCGACTCACTCATGATGATGATAACACAAATTTATTGGGCCAAAATTAATAAAGGGATAGAAAAAAACTAAGTCCTTAAATTAAAAATGGTCAAATAAAATCCACGCAAAAAAATTTAAAACAGACCTGGGACAAAACACAATTAATTATTAAATTTGGACCTACAATTAAGGGCTAAACCGCAAAACTACACGGGTGGCAACTCTGAGATCTAAAAGAATTAAATCCCCTGTTGTGTAAGCGGAAACGGATGCGATGACGCTGTCCGATCGCGCATGCGCACAACAACCACTAATAATTTGACTGATTTTCTGTCAAAACCTGCGTGGCGCAGAAATTCTGACCAAAATCAATCAGCTCTTTGCAGGACCTGTTGATGCCAACCAACAATCACTATCTTCCTCCCTCTCAAAGCGATGGACGACTTTTGAGAAAATGGCGCTGTGCAAATCACTGGTCCGGTCAAGTCCCCCAAACCGAGGCAAAATTCTCCCTGTTTTAAACCGCTGCCACCAATGTAGAATCGCGGCCTAATAAAGGGACTATTCAGGAACAATTAGGGACACTTACCAACACTTATAAACGACAACACACGAAGATTATCAAGGATTTAGTTCAGCAAGTATCACTGGTAACCAGCAATGGCGGCTGCGTCTTCCAAGAGGCTATCCCAGCATTCCTCAATTACCGAAATGGTCGGAACGGTCCGCTTGTCACGCAACGGGCAACTTCACCACATAACGAATTGAGATTAGGCGCACTTGATTGGTGTCCCGAATCAGTCCTAGGTATACCGCGGGACACCGATCTACGCTCGTTTCAGTCCGGCTATTTGCGTGCGCATGTATTTCCGGTAAAGTCGGGACATTCCGCACGGCCTGGTCAAAACAGCTCGGCGCATTTATTTCCAAGATGGCGACGAAACAAAATGTGTAAGTTGAAATATTGAGAAATTGCCGATTATAGGACCCATATTTGTTTTCCATTCACATAGTATTTTGGTGGCCATTTTAAGGTATCCCGAACTGCACTCTATTCATCTGTACCGGATGGTGTACCTATCACGTGATCGGAGTACTCGGGATATACCTATCGGGACATTGCGGCGTATACAAACAAGTGCGCCTAATGACCATGGAGGAGCACGTGACTATTTAGGCTATAGACCACTAATTCAAATCGGAAAGATTTCTTGACCGTTTCACTGCTTTGCATATTTCTACTTCAGCAATCAAGCTGATTTTATACTGATGTTAACAACTGAGATAGAGTCTAATAGACTTCCACTTTAGCATTTCATCACATTCCGAATTTATTGTTGGGTCAAGCCATTAAAATATTAGATTTAGAACGAACTTAGAGACACATTAAAATCCCACTTTTATCATAGCATGAACGGTTATTTTTTCTGCTTTAAGTGTATCGTCTCAAATGCAGAACGTTTGTTTACAATCTATTAGCAACATTTGCTATTTTTAAACGCAATCTATTTATAGCTTTCTTTGCGAGTTTATACATCTGCTGGATAATCAATGTTAGTGACTGTTCATCGGTTTGATACAGTTCTCGCATTATATAAGTATTTTACTTTCGCAAAAATCGATTTTGTTAATTTAAATAATTTTATGCGGATGCAAACAAAACATTGTGAGTACTAATAAGCATATTTCTTATAATTGGTAACGAAATTAAATGAATTGAACATAAGAGAGGTTTCATATTGTGGTTTCGTTTTGCTAATGTGAGCAATCGCAATTTTGCGTCAACAGGCAAAACATCTGAGAGCGGGCTTCCTTCTTAAATGGATGCCGTTTAGAGGCACCTTCTTCGCATGAAATTTGTTAAAAAAGAATTTCCTAGAAAGGTTACTTCGCATCTGGCTGATTTTATTCCCATTTAGAGGCAAACCTACGCTTTATGTGTCCAAACTGCACACGGGGTATAGGCCTTAACTACATCACAGTTGTCAGAGAGACGACAGATAGGCCTAAGCCTTGGAATCAGACGCCTAAAGTTGAAACCAGGCGGTTTGTCAATCGTTAAAGCGACTTTTTTGTTGGACACGAAACGGAATGAAATAAAGACGAAACGGAATAAAAATAAAGGTTAGTGAATTTCTTAAAGACAAGTCCAATGAAATAACATACATCATAAGATCCTTAAATTGGACCAGTTATGCCTATATAAAAACACATAATATAGGCATAAAGGGAGAGATATATGGTACTGGGGTGTTGTTGTTTAAACTTAACACGGGGTATAGCCCTAAACTACCCCACAGGTGTCAGAGAGACGACAGATAGGCCTAAGCCTTAGATAAGTACAAATTTGAGAAGTAATTTAAAAGCATCATGCAGGTTGCAGTTGTTATCGACCGAAATGAATAGATCCCTGCTACTCTATAATGCGCACATCATGTCCCGAAGGTGCTACCGATAAAATGAGGTGTGCGTATTCCGGTGAGCGAGGTGCTAATGATCAAATTCATCATAACAAGGTCGGTGATGACTTCTTAGAATGATTTTTACGCTTTAATTTTTTCTTCGACGGATAATGAGTAAATCTCGGCGAATCCGACGAGTTCAAAGAAACCCCCCTGCAATACATACAGTTCATTCTTATTAAGGTCGAACTATAAACTTTTTGTGCAATGTTTGTCTAGATCCTAAATTTCCTGCTAAAATTGACATAACCGCCCTTGTTATTGTTGAATTCGAAAAGGCACCTCGCTCACCTTACTTTCTCGGTATTATTGTAGGGACCGGAGTTGCGCGTTTAGTAGCAGTGTAGGTGAAAGAAATATTTATGTGATTAAGTTGTACAGAACATTGTACATTATGTAATAATGTTCATTGGTCGGACAGCACGCATATCGTTATGCAAATACACCATTTGAGATCCTTATGACTAAAATCAGCATTTTCAACTTAACTGAAACATTAACATCTTTACAACATTTTGTAGTTAAGCTTAAAACTGTACGTAAAACAAGCAAGATTTCTATTCTTTTGCAACATGACACTGGGTAGGATTTGCTCGAATCTTCTAGTAATCTTACTTTTCCACATATTTTTTTCAACAAGTTTTGTTGTTGTAATTTGTTGTTTTCGTTTTTGTTGTGGTTTTGTTGATTTATTTCTGTTTCATTCTTAAACGAATCGTATTTTTCTGGTTGACACTTTAAACTTTAACTCAGTAATTTTTTTCACTCATTTTTCGCACGATGGTCATAGAGTTAAAAATGCTGTTGTTTTAGTTCTAAACATGACATAATATTCTTTCCAAGACGCTGTAGAATTCTTAGATTTCAAGTTATATGTTTTCTATTTTTCTTTAATGTGTTACTTGATAATAACAGAACTATCTTCATAAGACATCTGACATAGTCTGTAATTTGTTCTACAAATCATTCAAGTTTATTCTGAAATTTTCCACTTAATTTTACAGTTCATTTCCTTCTTTACAAATATTATACCATCTCTTTGAAATAAATAGTTTGCATCTTTGTGCCGTAGAAAAGCAGTTTTCTTTTTGTTTTATCATCTCATTTCCTTACCATTTAAATATGTTTGTGTCGCCCTCAGGACAGCGAGACCAGCAAAACGACAAAACACAATGCGATATTGCGAACGTACGATGCGAGGGCACGATATTAATATTACATCTTCGCATCATACTTTCGCGATCTCGCATCGTTGTTCGCGATCCTAATTACAGACTACACCATTATGTCCTCGTTTGAGGCGGAAGAGCCCTTAAACTGGGAACAAACAAGAACAATCAGTAATAAAATTAGTTAATAAACCGTTCAGTAAACATTGGTTTTTTTACAATGTACCGTTGTAATTTTAAGGACACTAGCAGAAAACAATAAAATAAAAACATCGGAATAAATATTCATGTTGTTACATATTCTATAGATCAGAACCCAAAATCATTCACATATTAATTCCTTCCTTTATTGATTCATTCCCTGTCTGACTGACTGACTGACTGACTGATTGAGTGATTGATTGGTTGATTGATTGATTTGTTCGTATTTCAATACTTGTAAATGTTATCTTTTTTCGAAATAATGGCATTACATGCACGCTATCAGAGATCGCTAACGTCGATAATTACAGCGTCACAAAAGACGTGTATACTCGTACTTTGTGAAATCGTGATTAAAAAATAAATCCACAGTTAAAAATATTTTAATGAATTAAATATGGAGATACGAAATTAAATATATTACGGAGATCTGAATCCATTGTTCCTGAATAAATAACAAAAAACATGCAAAACATATGAGTATTTGTTCCTACCAGCTCGAAAGGAATTGTTGACATGATATGTCCGTTTTGATAAAATAATTCTGTGCGCCTCTATTTTAGTTCAATAACAACAAATACGGCGATTTACAGCCCATTTCCATTCTTCGATGGTGTTGTTTGA
The DNA here is from genome assembly GCA_038501625.1 of Corbicula japonica. NCBI lineage: Eukaryota > Metazoa > Mollusca > Bivalvia > Venerida > Cyrenidae > Corbicula > Corbicula japonica. The sequence continues at coordinate 326,181 of JAZAYU010000107.1, forward strand.
GAGCCATGTGCCTTGACAGAAATTACAACTGCCAAAAACAATATCTGAATTGTATCAGGAATGTAATGAATTTTTATTTGATACCAATTCTATTATTTTCTTTAAAAATATTTTTACATATTAACTAAATGTGCCGAACACACAAGTATTTTAAACGTCATATAAAAGTAGATAGAGGGGTAGAATAAATTAATATTGAGCGAAAACGAAGCTGGTAAGGTATACTTTTCTTGATATCAAACGTTTTGTCGTAAAATTTTAATCAATAGAGTTAAAAAAATCAAAATTTAAATTTGCAGATTTTTTTATAATCAACGAAAACCGCGAATTATTTAAGCAAAACGCGACGCCATTTTGTCTCTGAAAACGGACGTTAAAGACGCATTAAATTTGTAAAACGTGAGCCACGGATAAGAAAATTATATGTACATGAAGTAAGGACTAGGTTTTGAAATTTCGTGGCAATCAACGCAAAATTGACTGACATATCGGCTATTGTTGCTTGAATGCGGAAAAATTGACAGACGTCTCAAAAGTGACGTTAGTGGCATACTTTGAAGGCTTGTAGTTTCGAAACGGCTAAGGATACTAAAAAAGTAAGTACACATCCAAATCAGGCATATGCTCAATTATATGTATGCGAAATTTTGTGAGGAAACTCGAAAAAAAAATTGAGGCGCATTCCACCTTAATTATGTTTTTTTTTTATCTCGCTCTCCTAAAGGTCAGCGAGCACTATCGTTGGGGGGGGGGGGGGGGGTCACGCACAACCGTTACCGCTGGTGAAGCGAGAAAATTGTTCTGCAAACGTCCAGTGAAGGTTCTGTCGAAGTTTATTTTAACCAAGAAAGGTAGGTGGTCAGCGTTGACTCGTTTTTATTAAAATATCAAACATCGTTTTGAAAAACGGGGAACGTGATTCATGTGTGTTGAATTTATCTGCATGCTGGTATAATATGAGACCAACATACACAAACATCGTTGAGTTATGACGATCACTCCACTTCTGAAATGAGCGAAATTCAATGTGAGGAGAAGCTATATGAAGTATTAAGTTGTTTTTTTTTTCATCTTGTATCACTGAGGGAAGAAAGTTTTCGTTCCTTTGTTTAGAAACGTTCGCAGAAGAATTTTCTCGCTTCACACGCGGTAACGGTTGTACGCGTTTCCCCCAATCTCTCTCCCCCCCCCCCCCCCCCCCCCCCCCCACACACACGTGACTATTGCTATTATTTATGAAGTATTGATTATTTTACTCTTAAGGCAATGCTAGGCATGGTCTTATGGAGATTATAAATATAGGCACGAAAGCAATGCCACCGTGACCGTTAGTTTCTGTATAAATTTTCAATTTGAAGATTATCACCTTCGCCTGTTGAATAATTCACTGGTGTCTAACCTTTTTAAATGCTTTCTTTCAAAGGCATTTGTCTTATATTTGAAGTTTTGGATTATGGTGTTGCAGAAATACACACTTTTTAAGTTAGAGTTTTATATTTCTTAGCTATATTGTCCAGTCAGCATATGTTTATATTCACATTCTAGTTCCATAACTATTTTAACCAACCGGAAAACTTATTTTATTGTGTGTGTGGTTATTAGATGGCGAGATCACGACAACAAAAACCTGATGCGATGTGATCGTGGTTTTGCGATCTCGCATCGTGTTGTGTTCTTGCGTTTTCATGGTCTCGTCCAAGAGGTCGAAGCAACAAACCCTTAAATTAGCTGCATAGCGCTGTGCCCCCTCGCTTTCACCATACGTTTAACACAAACACATCGCATTTTACGCCGTGTACTCCTTTTGCTGCATTAGCAGCAATTTTTTACTTGTTAGTTTCAGTGTGAAATCGGGATATTTTTGAAGTGTAACCCTTACCGTTGTATATAAACCGATTGTATCATATGCCGGATATAGCAAGCTGATTGCATGGCTGCGATTTAAACAATTCGTAAATAACACATTGAAAACGGAATTATTAGGATCATTTTAAGTACATTCAACAAAAACAAGTACGTTGTATAGGTGTTATTGGTTGTAATACCATATATAGGGATAAAAACTTGCAAAATTGCATTTAATCACAAGAAGGTCTTGCAAATGACCCACATGATTGTATCAAAATACTGTTATTCTCTACAAATAAACGCTCTGACGCACGAATACATACTAGTAATAGGACTCTATGATATTAATATAAACATTATTACATCACAATATTGCTTTAAATGTATAGATAGTGTAAATTATTAAAATGTTTAAGGGGTATGTTTCGTAATGACTGTATCATCTATAGCATTATCATACTATTATTTATAGCAAACACACTTATTTCGGTTGTATCATTTAGTGCGATCTTCGTTGTATGATTTTCCAATAATCTGTGTCACTTATGGCGATGCGCATTTGCTGATTTTATCAAGTTTATGCTTTTAGGTAAGATGGAGGAGTCTACACACATGTCTCTACATATCGGGTATATTTGGAGAAATAATAAATCATGGCGTACAAAAAAACGAAGAGAAGAACTTTAAAATTATAAAACTGAATGATACAACAATAGTGACTATACGTTATTGTTAGTTTGGAGGCTTGTATAAAAATTAAACTGTCAGGCCCAACGCATCTGGGCGACCGTTTTATTTTTCGTACAAACCTCGAAATAAACTATAACTGTTTTTGTAACTGATATATTGGCATACACATAGTTTACAAAAATCAGTTGTCAAAACAGTAATTTAATGGCTAGTATAAATGTATTATGAGAATATGTTAGAAAGCGAATTCGTTAATTTATTTAAATGAAATCATCATGGGAACATACCTGACTCTCAAGGGAAGACATTTGTGATAGTCAATCCTTGGGCGGAAAACAAGACATTGATTCCTTTGCCAAAGTTCCATATGATCCTTTACTCCATGGGATATGGAGTACGTTGTTTTTGCTGTACACTGTTTGCTATTACATTTGTTAGAATATTTCTGAAAACAAGTGACAATTGTATATTCCGATCAAATGACATGGATGTTTCAGCTGATGAAGATCTACATTGGCCGTACATTGAGTAAAGGATTGACCATCAGCTTAAAATATCAGTATTTAAATAACTTGCTTTGCATCATAATTTGTATGTCGAGCCTACCTGCGTATGTATTTATAATCGTGAACCTTGAGTTTCGAAACTATTACTTAAAAAAAAACTTAGACTATGTTTATCAAAACCAAAACATTTTGGGACGACATTAATTACCGCTTGTTGTAAATTGTAGTTCTCAGAGCGGCCTAGGTGTCAACTAATGAAGTCAGGTAGATCCAATTGTTTCGTGTCGTCGCAGTATATAAAGGCACCGAGGCCCTTATATTTCATAACGTATCATATTTCTGTACGAAGCTCTTTTAATACATGTTTTTACATCAAGCCGTTGTTTATAAATCCTAAAAATATACTAAAATCATTTTTAAAAAATCGCCATAACTGATACACATAGATCACTTGAAACATATAAATGATTGAGTTAACATGTTCAATAAATGATACAGTCTGGGTCGAAGCTACATGCATGTTTGGTCTAATGTTTTGATGTTTATTTGATCAGCTATGGTATTCTTATTATTGTAAGAATAAAAATGATATGTTTCATCATCGCTAGCATGAGAATACCTCTGAAAATCTGTTAAAACATACACATTTACGCTGATTTTATAACAGTACACAGTGCAAACGGTACTTTGTGTGAGTGATTTAAGCGATTTTTTAAAAGTATATTGCATAAAAAAGGTAACAACGTCTTTAATAACAAGTGCTACGAGAATCGCCTGTTGACTGTGTTTGTCGATTGGATTTCTCATTACAAAACATAAAAAATCTCCTCATTTTTGAACTGTTTACTATGTTTTTGTGACAATCAGTGCGCTATATCCGGTAGATGATACAATCGGTTTATATACAGTGCGTACATTGGTGAACCCGGTAGTATTTGAATAATTTTTATCAGAAGGCTGAAAGCATGCTTAGATAACTGCATGTAAAGATACTAATAAGCATGCTATCGTTGTGTTTGCAGCTCAACAAGAGCATGCATGTAGTTGCAGATAAATTTATTGCACCTGAGGACCAAATTAAGCATGCTTATAGCTGTCGTCCAATCATTGCATACATAAAATAATATATGCATGCATATGACTGGATTCTGGTAATATATCTGTAGGTTAAATAGCAATGTAAACGGTTGCATTCCAATCATTGCAGCTAGGTAATGACAAGCCTGCAAGTAATTTGTAATTAAAAGTTGCAATCTGGCCTCGAGGTAATAAAATTCGAGTTTGAACTCTGTGCTCAAAACTCAAATTTCGTTGTATTATTTTACAAGCTTAAGATATGTCTTATGTTAATAAGTTCTTTAAAACAACATCGTCATGCATTTGAGAATTTAAATAAAGCAATTCGTAGGCTGTGAAAATATGTACTTTCTATCCTAGTCTTTGAGAATGAAACTGAGTTTGAGCACTGGGTTCAGTCTCAAGTTTTATATCCTGGACCCTTGACAGAATGTTAACTTGAATATCTAATCAAACATTACTGTGAAATGTGAATATCTACAGTAGCCGACACAAAATCATGGTATAAATAGCATTAATTAAAGGCAATAGTAATACGTCAATTGAATAATAAAAAACATTGAAAATGCCCAATTGTGTCCTCTATCATGTGAATAAGTATCTTGCTTTTTCTTTCGAGAATAATTTTTCTCCACAAAATTTCTTTTTACCACGTCTATACTCTTTGAATTTGATAAGAGCCTCGTATATTTTACTGTACCTGCAGAAGAGTTGCGAGAGTAGCAGATCCAATGGTATCGATTAAACCACAAGAAAAGCGAACATCTATCATGAAATAACATAATTTTAATCAGGGCACAGTAATATTCTTAACAAAACAACTATTAATATTTTCTAAAGATTTTTATTAATATGCTGCTTCGTCGAAACTACTCAGCTAAGATAATGATACATGAGATAATTTTAAAAAATGATGATAAACCACATGGACTTATGTCTTAGAAATACTATATTTATTTTCTTGCTTATTTAAGGACCAGAAAACAACTTTTTCTATAATGTTTTATGAACAAGAAAAAAAACATGTATGCATCATGAATCTGTCATGAAACAAATAATTAAAATAAACGAAATATGTGTATAAAAAATAAGCAAACTCAGAAAAAACAGCTTCCACACACAGAGAAAATAGGTTTACAAAATGATCAATATTTTTAATAAGACACCCCATACAAAAAGGAACTCTTGATGGTTTACCTTTCCGCCTTGGAACGGTCAGTAGCAAACAATCTGCTATTGAGGTTTTAACCAGGGATAAGGGTGCCCAAACCTCACACTTGTCCCAGCAGGTTCTCACATGAACAAACAGGTTCAAGTTGCCTTAGTGAATTGCGAACTTGAGCATTGATGTATGGGCATCAATGTGCTAAACTGATTTTAGATATACGCCTATTCATATAGCATTATTATTGAAACTTGTCATGCATACCAAACACAAGTTATGTTACTTAGATAAAACAAACTGATAGTTACTGGTATGAATTTTTATCAGTTGAAGAGTACTTTTTATGAACAGAAAACAACAAAACAAATGTGTAAGTACTCCATCATTTTATGCAATTACAGTTAAGCTCTCCTATTAGTCCCCCTCCCACGTCCGGTCTTCCCACTATAACCGGTTTAAATTCGTCGGGTTTCCGTCAGCAGTAAAGAACACGTGTTAAGTTTCTTTGTTTATTTCTTTGTTTCAAATAGATTATTTATAACGTCAAATAACAATAAATTAATGTTCTCAATATTTGTTTCAGGTATTCCTATGCAAGGTTTTCACTTGCAAATAAATGTCAAATATAAAACACTATTTATAAAATGAAGTTAAGGTAATCCTTATTTATGAGCGGTATTCCTTCGCTCTTGTATAAAATTTAGATGTTTCTAAGTGTAAAGTCAAAGTTAGAATGTCTTGATATAGTTATAAAATCCCTAAAATTTACGATAAGTTACCTGCCTCGGGCAGATGTAACCATGACAACTATAAGGATATCTACATCTTATCAGTAATAAAATTGTCAAACCGCTTACACAGAATTATAGATGTTAATTATGCAACTAAGTATCAAACTGATTATGACAATAAACTTCAAAATTAAGTAACACAATAAATATTTAAATTTAAAGAGAAAGAATTTTTTACTTAAATAAAAGAACATCAACGTTTCAGATAGCTACCATATTTTAGCATGGTAGCATACCCTTCCGGTCCGCGAAAGTTAAGCTCCCGCTTAACAAAAAGTGTTTTAGTATAATTATTAAAGATACATATATAAAGACAAAATGTCGAAAACAACATAATGATTTAGAAGTACAATTTGAAGGCATGATATTGATAATAATAATTTTAACAACATCTGTCATAAGGCTGTTTTAAAACAGCACGTTTTTAGATATCACTAAAAAAGTCTGTTGCAAGACAAGAGCAATCCACACACTAGTAGAAACTATTGTTTTGACAGTGCAGACACCCGCATCCAGTGTTTTGTTGTTGTGCACTTGGATTCATATAAGGGCCTTGTTGCCCAACGGAAAAGCTGTTGTGATCTTTTTCGTAGCCTAGTAACTTCTGAGACAATGTTGTTTTCTCGCTAATCAGTGAGTTTATCAGTTGGTCCTTGAAATGAAGTTTTGATTGAAGATCGGAAATGTCTTCCGATTTATTAACGTTGTCATGTCGTAGGCTATCCATTTGGCTCTCGAGACTTTTAGTAATGCCCTCAAGTTCCTGCAACTTCGACGTAGTTTCGCTGAAACGTCCTACGGCTTGTTCCAATTGTTGTCGAAGGCTGTAGTTGACGATAATCATGTTTTCATTTTCCTGACGCAGATTTAAATTGTTAGTATTTTCAAGTTGAAGATCATTTATTTGTTGTGAAAGTGAAGTGATGTGTTCTTGTAGATTTTGAATAAGTACTTTATCATTTTCGATCTGTTTTGTTGCTGCTTTATTGAATTCTTCTAATTTAAGAATCTCTTCGTGTTTTGCGGTAATTTGAAGTGTAATACCACCACTGGGAATTGCTTCACACGCGCATTTCTTATAGGAGAGGGAACTGTTGTAGCCCAACTTTGCAAATTCGATGCTGTTGAGCTCAGCAAATGGCAAACTTTCTGCCGTTTTCCTCCGAAGAAATGCTGACATTCGGGCAATGTCTCGTGCCTTCTTTTTGGCTAGGAATGACGTACTAGAATAGCTTCTATCGTTACCGCGATAGCACCACACCAACACCACCCGTTTATGAGAGGGCATCATTAAATTTGTGTCGAATTCATTTGAGACGCTCTAGTTTAATCAATATATAAATCATGTTTGAATAGACTACTAAAAGCTTACATATTTAATAAAAACATATGCACAACAAATATCAAGTTATACAATTGAAACAAAAAGTATTTACAAACGACAAACACTTATTAAAGTTATCATACTCCTCACAATAGTTTCAGGACCAAATAAAAGCTCTTGGAATTCTTAAGCAACATGGTTTGCCTCTCATTTTTGTTTATTGTTAGTGGTGTCTTTTTTGAAACTGATCATTTTATTAACCATGCTCTCTCCCCCTCTCTTCTTCTTGACTGTGTGGGGAGGCTGTTTTTTTCTGAATGTGGCGATTCCTGATATGCATATTTCACCTTTTATATAATTTCTTTAAACTTTCAATCAAAAAGTTCACTTAGTCTCACTATAAATGTGATGGTTCTTCTTTTAAATTATTGCATACTTAATAGGAAAAAAACTTGAAGATATACAACTGTAATAAATATACGAACGTTAATTGTGAAAGAATTGAATATCATATATACTTTGTTTACAGGTCTTCTACAATTTATATTCTTAATTTTGATATTTTAAACACTTCATAATATTCGTGCTGATACGTGACCGGGCACCTTTAAAGTAACTTTTAATTGACTACCTTTACCGAGTTTATGTACAAAATTCCCTATCTTGTATTTTAATTTCTTACAGTTTTAAAATGAAGATAAATACTCAGACAACTGGGAAGTAAAATAAATATCGGGACACTGTAATGATATGTTTGTTTTTCTTATCTAAAATCAAAGAAAGAAATGATGTTTGTAATGATAAAGTGAACACACCATTATTCTTTATAATCCTAAGAATAATATTTAACCACACTGACAGGTCAGCTAAATTGCACGTTCTTTTCCAAAATTATATATTTCAAATTTTTTTAAACGAAAACAATAACAACAAAATGAGAGAGGCCAGCCGCGAGGCGGGGGAGAGGGAAATCTTACATGTATTTTACAGAATAACACCAATGAAAGTTCTTTGTAATAAGATACATTTTATAATTATTTCATCATCATTTTTAAGCTCTCAGTAAGTTTCTGGTTGTTTTTATGACACGATATGGCCTAATTATTTTATAACAATATCAAAACAAAAATTAGGTTTAAAGCAACAAGACCACAATAGTTTTAAATTATACTTTAATATTAACCTTTGCTTATGAAGTATATGTTTTTAATGGCTCTCATGGACAACAAACTGTCATTAATGTATATCATGTTCACAACTCACTGATCTCATATACTTCAATTTCATCATTACAAAAACCCACAATGAGTTCTGAGTTGTTCTTAGCACAGCATATGGCCTGACAATTGTTTTCAGTGTTCAGAATCTCACCAATCAGTTTCCCATCAGGACTGAATTGTACAACATTCTTAGAACCATAGCCACAAACAAGAATATTGCCACTGCTGTGCAGATAAACGTCAGAGGCTTTTTGTAGTTCAGGACCATTAAACTCTCCAATAGATGAACCATTCCTGTCTATAATTATCAAACCTTTTTCATCATTTGAGACGAAAATGTTCAAGTTTTCACTGCTGACAGTAAGACGGCTCTCACCCAGTCCATCAAAGTCAAACCGCTGCAGTTTGTCTCCAGACACAGTGTACACATACACAGAGAGTCTACTAGAAACAAACAACTTCCCCTGAGCACAGGCTAATCCCAAGCATTGACAATCAGTATCTATCTGTCTGGTCTTCTTCAACTTCCTGCCAACAGCAACAAATTGTATAAGTTTCCTGTAAAAGCAGCATACAGCAACTTCTGTGTTACTAATGGCGCACACTTGACAAGGATAGCCAGCAACATCACAACAGTCTCTTACGATGAAGGAGCTAGGGTCCACACGTTTCAGCTTTAAGTTACCATGGTCAGAGAGAATAATTGTCCCATCATCCAGTGTACAAGCACTTACGATATTACAGGTATTAATGTCAGACTTAACCCTTACTTTGTATTTCTTGCTGCTTTTGATCTGCAGTAAAGAAGATCTTGACTGTCTCCCATCATTCTGGCTGGTTTGGCTATTGCCCACTTGTTGCACGGAATCATGGCTGGTACGCTGGGATTGATCGGCATTATCTTTTGAATCTTGCATGTTGCTGTTGTTCTTGATGAAATCAGCAACATATAAATTGTCTTTTCAAGCACTAAAAATGAAAATAAAATGGCGGACTACTACAAATGGTGAGAGGCCAGAATTGGAAATTAAGTCATACGCATATCATATTTACGGCCTATCCATTATTCAGTCACATTAAACTATTTACGGAAAATTCTTTTCAATTTACAATACATCACATTTTCTTTGTTTACATGCCTCTACAGTTAAAATATTGATATTTCAAGCAGGATGAGCAGAAGTAATCGTGGCATTCGTAACAGAACTTCCTTGCCTCCGTATTCTTAATATGCTTTCCATTGCATACGAAACACAGCATATCAAAAGTTTTATCCGTTCCTCTTTCTAAATATCTAGCTCCTCCGGTAGCCATTTTGTTTTTGATGTTTTAATTCAATTTTATTCCAAACTTGATATGTTTAACCAGTGTTCCATTTCTATTATTTTAGATAATTTACTAAAAGGTAACTCCATAACGATATACGGATGTTCATTGTTAATTTATCGGATATGGATTAAACTAAACTATCAGTTGATAATGAAAACCGTTTGTCTCGCATATTATCTGTTAACAACAATCCGAGCAATTTAAAAATCAATACGTACTTCTCTAACTTGGTTTAAACTTTTAATTCTTTACATAATCGTGTGGGATTTCATGCGACAATAACATTAAAAGAGAATCGACGATCTGTGACATTTCACATACACTGGAAGGTTGAATAAAAATATATTGAACAATTTAACCATTACCATGATGTGTTTGTTGATTTTGAAATTGCCAAACGCAAGGGCAACTAAGTCCGTTTAAATTTTTCAACTGTAAGCTAAAATGGACACAATGTGTCGTCACCGATCTCAAAATAGACCACCGGTGTAAACACAATGAAAATTGGCTTGCTTTGATTGTTGCATATAAAAACATGCTGTCGCCGTGACGGTGCGGGTTCGCTCAAAGGGAGAGGTAATATCATTTGTGCAGTGTGGCAGCCGTAAAAAGTCTCCCCGTACATATAATCAGTACTGTTATCAGTAAAATAACCCGTTACCGATGTCGTGCAGTGATGATAAGGTATATCAGGGCTATCCGATCAACCTTTCTTTGGAGGTGGGGGGGGGGGGAATTCCCGGTTAGCTCAATTGGTTGCGTCGTAGGGATTGCAGGGATAGGCGCTGTGGCCGTGACGGTGTGGGTTCACTCCCAGGTTACGGCAATATCATTTGCTAAAGGTTGCAGTCTGATTTATGTTTTTGCAGATCATCATAAGACGTGGGAATGCGAGTCTGATTGTTGCATCTGTATATTAAACTAGCGTTTGTTTGTGCATGCATGTGCTTGCATTCATGTCGGTGGATCTGTTGTACAATTAAGAATTCACATGTGTGTCCCAACTCCATTACATTGTTCCTGAAACTCCCTGTAAAATAATCACTTGATGTGACAGGTCAATTGGGGAAAGTACCCCCAATTCCTTTACATTGTATCTTAAACTCCCTATCAAATTAAGTACCCAAACTTCTTTAAATTATGTCTTAAACTACTTGTAAAATGAAGAACCCCAACTCCTTTACATTGCATCTATCCATTTCATCTGTAGACCAAATTAGTCTGGTATCTGACGTACTATCAAACAGTACGTCTGGCATGGGCTAAAAATCGCGGCGTCCTGTATATGTAGCATTTTTATATTAAAATGTTAGATTATGGACCATTTGGATAAAATTACAAAATAATATGTCTCCCACTGTAGATTTACTATAGCACAATATTTTTTCCGAAAACCAAACAATTTAATAATGACCGATTTTCACTTGACATAGCATGGACCAGCATAACCTAAGGGTCGGTATCAATATATGCAAACAAAAGGAAGATACTAACGGCGTTTGAAAAAATTGGTCCAACAAATATATTTTTTACTGTAGGATTCTGTGTATACTTGACCCAATAATGTAATGACGGGACAGGTAACCAGACTATAGACCAAATAAGCTTGGTTGTATGAAGTCCAGTGTCTCAAACTTTATTCATACTCAACTCAATTGGTGCTACGTTTCCTTTCATTTTATAAAATAAAACATTTAAACTAAAATATAAATATATAAATAATTGATCTCAACAACTGTAAGAACAGTTTTTCCTGATTTATGAACTGTATTTTTGAGAACATAATTGAACATAATTGAATTAAGCATTAAAAAGTTTAGTAAACACGGTAACAAGATCAACCGTTCTGGGAAACATATTTTATTAGTGTAACAGCTTCTGTAACAAACTATTCTGACGACATGTATATAATTATATTTATAATATAAAGATTGTGAAACAAAATATGTACATCGGATACCAAGTTATAATATAAAAGTAAAAGAATTTAGAATTAAAAGCCAACAGAAATACATGCATCAATGTATTCACGTTCCTCAAAATAATTTATTAATTATAAGACCAGATAAATTCTCTTGGAAATTTTTAATGCAACATGGCTTCTGTTGCTTTAAACTATATTCTTTCTTTGAATTATAAATCCAAAGGCTCACTAGAACTTGGTGATTCTTAAATGTTTTAAGGGGTATTGGATATTATACTTGACTGACAAAACTTGATGGTAAACACAAAATACAATTAAAACAGCTGAACATCAGCCAGCATGACAATCACATGACCCAAACCGCTGTGTGTTCTAATCGTCACAATGTAAGAACTAGTAGTGAAGCTATACATCTAGCTTCTACCCAGGAATTTGTCTGGGCCTGACCAAAAGTGTTGAGGAGGACCTGATATTTTCTCGTCCAGCACATTTAGCTTTACATTGATACGGTTTAATAACACGTTGTTATGGGCAATTTTACCAAGTTTATGTAAACAATTCCCTCTATCTTGTATTTTAACTTCTTACAATAAAAATAAATTAAAATGGGGTTATTATTGATATGTTTGCTTTGCTTATCTATGATCGAGGGCGATAAAAAAGTTAAAGTGAACATTCCTATAACTTATCAAGGTATGCTTGAATTTGGATTATTAACGACTCAATGTTTGCTAAGCACCAAGAAAATTTTTGTACATATCTTTTGAGGTATGCCAATTATTACTTTTGTTTCCTTTTATGTACCTGTATAAGTGATTTATAAAACGTTATAGTCAAATGCTTTAACCGCTGAAATGTGTTTTCTGGTTTTCATATAAAATCTGAGATGATGTGAAAGATGGTTATGGTGATGAGTTTTAAAAAACAACAACAACAACAACACTTAATGCCAAAAAAAACCAAACAACTATTAATTTTTACATCTGAATAATGCCTTTCAACATTCTTATTTGCCATAATTCAGCACAGGTGTAAGTATCGTACATTGGTACCCATCCCCTTGCTGACCCCCAACACCCCAGTTTATATATTTTTTGTATCTGGTTACTTATCATAGACAAGAGATGTCGTTTGAAAAATACTATGTTTCTTCTAATTAAAAACCATTTCATTTTTTTTTCAAATATTTTTTATCCAACAAAACTCATATGCATTTTATTGCAAATTAATCTAGCTCTGAGAAAAAGTTTACTTCGAAGAAAAATTCCCTGAGGTTTTCAATCTACAGTCGAATATACCTACCATGGTATAGCGCTTTTTGACGTAACCAGAACAATCCCACACATTTCATAACAGAGATTTTCAGAAAATACTCGGTCAATACGAGCGATGCGGTAAATGACAACCACCGATATCGAGCAGGGCGGTCTTCTCCGATATTGACACTTCGTTGTTGAATTTCTCCAGTTGTCTGGAAATAATGCGACCCTGTCCATCTCTACTAGTAAGAAGCTTCTGTAAATTCATTCCTGGTCACGGCACCAACAATGTGGGGATGTATAATGGTATTAAAACAAATACGCTTCCAGGTTCGACCTTTTACTCATATTATTCAATCAAAATAATAACATAACGTCGGATGTGACGTTTAACGTAAAGGCGCGGGACGTCACGTGAGACGTCGCGCTATAATAGGTACGTTAGAGATTCCCGACACACCTACAAGCAAATTATATGGAAGGCTTCTACAAATTCCACCGATCATCTTACTTTTACTCAAGTGTAACCGATGCTAACACCGAATTTTCATGTTTTTCTACTGTCATCTGTTTCATTTTGCACTGTTTTATACTGTTTACTTCGGATACCTTTTGATAGATTCGTTGAAGCATGAATGTCGGCGAAATCAATATGCGGCCCCGTATATACATGAACTCTGAAGGTATTGAGTTTCTTTGACAATGACTATGCATTTAATGATAATAATCGCAGCTGAAATGTGGAAAAGAAGATTTGAAACCGGTTAATTTTTATAAGTGTTCTCTCTAAACTTAAATAGTTTAGTTTATATGAAGTTGGTTCCGCAGTTGGGATCCAGTGACCTCCCTTTGAAGTTACGCAACTTCTCGCCTGTAATGGAGGCTGAAGCAGTTTGACAATAACAAAAATTGAAAAATCGACCGTAGCGTCGATATCATTCACTTAAAAACGAGATAATCGGTGGATTTTATAAAAGTCTTGCATATTATTTGCTTATAGATGGTTTTCATTCACAGCATTGCTCATTATAACTGAGTTTTCACTGAAAAATATTGTAACGAATTGTGTGGGATTGTTCTTGTTACCTCAAAAAGCGCTATACCATGGTGGACATTTTCGACTGTAGATTGAAAACCTCTGGGAATTTTTCTTCGAAGTAAACTTTTTCTTAGAGCTAGATTAATTTGCAATAAAGTGCATATGAGTTTTGTTGGATAAAAAAAAATTATTTAAAAAAATTGAAATGGTTTTGGAAGAAACATAGTATTTTTCAAACGACATCTCTTACCGAACTTGTCTATGAAAAGTAACCAAATACAAAAAAATTAGAGCATTTTTTCATGTGCTTTTTTTAAGAAAAAGATAAAATTCAACATAATCTGCTGTCTCGTTGACTGTATTTTTAAAAACTGGGGTGTTGGGGGGGGGGGGGGGGTCATCGGGGGGGGGGGGGGGGATGTACTTTCACCTGTGTAATTCAGTTATAAGTTTTCAGCCTTTTACGTGAAGATAACAGTTGAGTACCCTATGTGTGCCTTGTGTGCAGCGTAAGTTAACCACTATAAAATCACGGGGTCACCTCCCTCTTTTGCACGACAGTCATTTAAGCTTATACGTACTCTGAGAACCGTCTCGATATATCCCTAAACGCTTTCCAGTGTAAATATTAATAATGTAGACTTCACAATTATGTGTTTTGGTGCTTATCATGTATATGTAACATTATTGACCAATGCTTAACCTAAGCTGATTTGCTAATCTATATCTATTTCAGCCGATAAGCACCGCCCACTGACCAGTATGAAAACACATTTTGATTTCTATATGCACATCATTCTTTCAAAATAAATCTAGCAAACACGATCGCTTAGTTCTTCTCTCCAAAGCCATCACAGGTATTTCGTTAGTTGCTTTCTCAATAAACTGTTACATTAATAGATTTATATCATGTTACTACCCACTAATGTCATATACACTAATTGAATTATTTCTTTCAAAGCCCACAATTAGTTTTGAGTTGGTGTTATCACAACATATCGTCTGACATTTGTTATCAGTTTTCACAAGCTCGCCGATCAGATTTCCATCGGGACTAAACTGTAAAATATTGCTAGAGGTATAGCCACAAACAAGGACATCGCCACTATTGTTTAGACAGACGTTATAGGCGTCGTTCAGTTCTGGACCATTAAACCCTCCAATAGGTGACCCATTTTGGTCAATAATAATCAAACCTTTGTTTGGGCAAGTGATATAAATGACGGAGTTGTCTCTGCTGACGGCGAGACTGCTCCCAAACATTTCACCAAGGCCAAACTTCTGTAGACGTTCTCCTGACAATGAGAAAACATTCAATGAAGTGTGCTCAGAAACAAACAGCTTCTCAGCAGCATAGGCTAAACCTTGGCACCAAACACCAGTTTTGATCTGTCTAGTTTTCTGCATTGTCCTTTCGATGGTAACTAATTGTATAAATGGACTGTTAGAAAAGCACACAGCAACTTCTGTGTTACTAATGGCACATACTTGAAGAGGGCCGGCAGAGACGTCACAATAGTCTGTAACAACGAAGGTAGTAGGGTTTACACGTTTCAGCTTGGCATTTCTACAATCGGTGAGAATAATCGTCCCGTCCTCCAGTGTACAAGCACTCATGATATTACTTGTTAACCTGTCTGACTTGACCTGCACATTGTATTCCTTGCAGCCTTTGATCTCAAGTAAAGAAGACATTGACTGTCTCTCATAAGTTTTCTGGATATTTTGGCTATTTTTAACTTTATGTAATGAATTATGGTGGGGAGGCATTTTTATTGGTTTTTCTGTTACAGTGATCTCCCCTAAAACTTGTATGTCATTATGCAGAAAATTAAGCTCCTGATTCTCCACAAATGATATTTCTGGAGAAGAAAGCTGGCTTATGATTTTGTCAGATTTGAATTTAGCAAGTGTAGCAATGGTGTTGCCTGTCTTAACACTGACGAATGCCTGTGCTGTATTACCTGTAGTGGACTTCAAGTTGTCTTGCGCGTCCATGACTTCGGTTGCTTCGTTCTGAAGTTCTTTCAGCTCGGACTCAATCTTGTCCTGTAGAGACTGAAATCGCCGATCCAACTCATCGATAGTGCTACTTTCAAGCTCATCTAGGCGTTGGTTTATCTCTTTTCTGAACGATTCGATCTGCTTTAGTGCGTTTTCTTTACTCCTTTTAAGCTTTTCTTTCTCTGTGATTAAAGTTTTCTTTAGCACACTGAGAAGGTTAGCTATGGCATCTAATTGCTCTGCAACGTCTGTCGAATTTGGCATGTATCTGTTTTTCGTGATAAAACCCGGTTTATCAAACTCGTCTTTACAGATACTGAAAATGTAATCATTAAACATCAAGTAAGTGTTGTTAAGAGGACGTTTCAATACCCATATCCCACTATTAAAAAAACAACCGTATATTTAATTGTGTCAATAGTTGGCCATTTCTACAGATATCATTAAAGGGCTTGTCACACTCCTCCCAACTACGTTCATCGATAAACAGAAAATTATCAAAATCTCAATAATGGCAAAATGCCGTTCAATAAAACTTTGCACAAATATATGTTATAAAGTGTATCTTTATTTTTCATATGGTAAGACACGTAAGAACAGTAAAGAAAAATAGCGAGATCTAAAAATTCCTACAATTTCTATTTACGTAAATTCACAAAAACTAAACAACACAAAACATCATTTTAAATGCCCACATAAGTAATATGATACTGACAACAATTTATTGTGACCTCATGACTTACATATGTAAACTTTACGAGATATTAGTAAAAGTATATTTGACCTTCAATTTCCTGGTCGCTTCCTGGTCGCGTAAACGGATGACAATCACTGATTTCTCTTTAGTAGTTGAAAGTATTTAACAAAGTACACAACATTTTCTTGTCAGTATCATCGCACTCACGTGGGAATTTAAAATTATAATTTGTATCGCTTAGTTTTTGTGAATTTATGTTAATAGAATTTTTAGGTCTAGCTTCTTTTCTCTACTTTTCTAACGTGTCTTACTGTATGCAAAAAAAAAAGATACATAAGAAACATTTATTTGTGCAAAGTTTCATTGAACGGCATTTTGCCATCATTGATGATTTTGATAATTTTCTTTTTATCGATAACGTGGTTGGGAGGAGTGTGGTAAGCATTTAAAATTAAACGTTCCAATAAACAATTAATTTCGATTAGTATCTAAAGAAGCTGTGCAATTCAGATTCGTATAATTTTAAATAAAACAAGCTAACACACATACCTGATTTCATCAAGCATACAAGCGGCACATGCTACAACCTCATGGGTCTTGACAAATATGTTCACAGGTTTATGCTTGTGTAGTTTACATCTTCCAATGGGTACAGGCAAGGACTTTTCACTTGATCCAAGTTGAAACTGTGCCGAGTCTATGATGTGGTGATTTTTTAATGCAGGTATATTCGCATGAAATTTAACACACGTAGAACAATAGTAATCATTGCAGTCAGAACAGAATTTTTCAGCCTCCTTGTTCGTATTCTTTACTTGGCATATTGAACACAGAAAGTCAAATGTTTCATCCGTTCCTCTTTCTGTATCACTAACTCCTTCAGCGGCCATTTTCGATGTAAATCCAGTGGAAAAAATGTTTTAAAATATAATTAATCCATAAGCGTTTTTCATGGTCTTATTTTTTAAACCATTTATTTATTTCAGAAAATGTGTTCACATTTATATATATTTGACATCGTAGTCTAGATTTAGCAGACACTGTTTATTGATTTTGACTACCTGGGACAGAAAAACATGCTTATCTGGGTTGTCAAGTGTCATCGTGCTAAGTTATCAGTTCGCAACAACTGTGCAAACATAAAAATATATACCTAAACAATGTTATAGTTCTGCTATGAGATAGATTAAAAGGGAACTTTGAAAGTCATCGAACACGACAAATATGAAAATATTGCAGGCTCGGTTTGATTGTGCCTGTTCTTGGACAGTAATGGAAATGCATATTACTTCCCACGCCGTCTAGCACCGGGTTGAGCGCAACTCAATATTTATACTAATAAACAGTACAATTTTGACCATCCAAACGATGGTGTGCATATGGTGGTGGAAATGGAACCTTCAATGTGGTATTTTCAGATTAATACCATTCCATGTTCAGCGGCGTATGGTCCCCAAATAAAAGAATGAGTTTGCCCTAAACGAGAAAACAAGCGTCTTTTTACGACCGCTACACGGAACAAACAACCATACTGTGATAAGTAAATAAATGAAAAAAAAAGAAAACTTGAAAGCCAACGAACATGACAAAAATCAAAATATTGCAGGCTCAGTTTCATTAAAGTAAAAGAAATATTATCCTGTGATCATGATGTTATTGTTGAGTCAGCTTTTAAAGGTGCCTGCTCTCGTATCAGGACGAAAACATAAAGTGTTTTCAATTATCGAAATTTAAAAATTTAAATTAATTTGTCGACGACCTATAAACTCAGTAAATGTGATGTAATAGTTTTACTCAAAGTACGCGTGCACATATTTAAAGCCAAAATGTGTTTCTGCGTTCGAAGTCCGAAATTCGCTCCTTTTCAGTCATCTTG
Source organism: Corbicula japonica (assembly GCA_038501625.1). Lineage (NCBI taxonomy): Eukaryota > Metazoa > Mollusca > Bivalvia > Venerida > Cyrenidae > Corbicula > Corbicula japonica. The sequence continues at coordinate 344,930 of JAZAYU010000107.1, forward strand.
AACATTGAACAACTAGACCAAATTAAGTATGCAAGTGGTTGCAATTTGATCATTACACATGTAGACTAAAATAAGGCAAGAGGGTGCAATTTGATTATTACATATGTAAAACAAAATAAGTTAGCAAGAGGTTGCATCCTGATTCTAAAAAATCCCTTGACCGCAACTGGTTTGCGAGTGGTTGCAGCTTGATCCGTGGATCAATACACACCGCGCTCCCTTCTCACCCGACCACCACCACCCCCATCACGACTGGCCATCATTATTATATCTCGATCAAAACCCATTAACGTTTTCGGTTGAGAGCACTAACTAAAAGAAAATATTTGAATATTTGTATTAATTAGGAATATTTTATTACAGTTTTATTAACAAGCAATTCTAAAGTCTGGTTGATTGTATACATTATAAAAACAAACTAAAAGATACCGAAACAAAAATATATGTGTAACAAATATCAAGTTATAACATTGAAAGAACAAGCATTTACAACAGAATTCAGTTATCAAAGTAATGTTATCTTCACAATAATTTTAATAAGGTAAAATTAAATATCTCGACACACATGGGTTTTCTGCTTAAAACAATATCATTTCTTATAGTAAATGGTTATTACATGTATGAAACAAAAACAACAGTATTATTAGTCTGCCATAAATCAAAATTATTGTATCTTTAAATGATTTCAATCCCAACTATCACAATAAGTTTGACGGTCGCTAAGAGACTTCCGCAGCATATTTTTAAAATATCGGTAATTTATCGTTAATAAATAAAAGTAAAAATTATATTAACATCAAACACATATTATTAACATCATAAATTTTAAATAATGTAAATGCCAACATAAGTAATATGTTACTAACAACAATACCTTGTGTCCTTTTGAAGAACTTACAATTACGTAGAGAAAAACAATGATAATTTGTCACATATTTACGCGACCAGAAAACTCAAGGCCAAATATATATCTCATATTTAATAAATTTGTTTGACAAAAGTTCATGATATATCGTTATCTAGGTATTCTTATTAAATATTCTGTAACGTGCCTCGAGCGGAAGGCACTCAGACTATTTGTCTCAGCTTAAATATATAATTATTTTTCTCTCAAAAAAAACCAAACGATTTCAACATATATGGCTGAGCAATCTATTTTGGTTAAACAATATAATGAATTTTTCTAAGCTACTTTGCTTCAAAATGATTATAATGATCTCGGAAATGATTGGGACGAAGCAAAATAATCAAGGTAAGAATCAGCTGAACATATAACAATATTCCCAGGGCAATGAACCTCCTGGACAAAAATAACTGATGCTAAAGTTTCAACCACTCACCCAAACAAAAATCACAGTCCGAAACAAAACAATCACACACGAACTTCAAGCACGATCTCAGCGCATATGCTGAGCAATAAAACTATATGGAACACAATGATGTTTCGAACTACTTTCAACAGATCTTCAAACAATAACACACTTACATCAAGCAAACCTGAGCAACTAAAACTTTCAAATTCTGCTCAACAAAGTCAACAAATCACATCAAAACAAAACCTCAAGCAAAACGCCATCAAACATACCCTCAACACTAAAACGCTGCTGAACAAAAGTGTCTCAGACTTATGTGATATCCCGAGGATGCGAGAACCTGTTCGTCAGCAATAGTCTGGGAACACTGTCTAACCTAAAACCTATCCTCAGCACCTATTCTGAAGCTACCTAAGGGACAGAAGTGTCTCAGACGCATGTGTTTCCAGCAATTGTCTGAAGGCACTATCTAGAAACCCTATCCTCAACACCTACTCTGAAGCTACCTTAGGGACACAAGTGTTTCAGACGCATGTGTTTCCAGCAATTGTCTGAAGACACTATCTAAATACCCTATGCTCAACATCTACTCTGAAGCTACCTTAGGGACACAAGTGTTTCAGACGCATGTGTTTCCAGCAATTGTCTGAAGACACTATCTCAAAACCCTATCAACCCTAGCTTCAACGAATACTATTCACATCATACATGTTGAACGAAACAACCCGGTCAATATGCCCTAAGATGTACTATATTGGACCTATAATGCAGACCAAAATGTTGAATCTCAACGATGTGAATACCTCGACACTCGGCGACAGACTGCCCTGTATCAATGAACGGTAATTGCTTTTATACCTTCCAACGGAAGTCCTCGGACTTTACCGTTCAACCACACTAATTTAACACAAAGCATTCAAATAACCAAAAAGATTTAGCAGTTAGACTCGGCCCAAGCTAAATCATCAAATAATTTTCCTGACAATTCTAACTGATTTTAATGTTTGTTAAATAAAGATTGATAACACTTATTTGAACAAGGTTTTATTGAAGTACATTTGCCTTTAGAGAGATTATTTTCTTGTGCAATGAAATTTGTTTGAGGTCATTATGTTTATAAGGAGTAAATATTTTACTCGATTGAAAGATCTTGAAAGTAAATAGTTGTAATAAATAAAATTGAAAGTCATTTTGACATCTGTAAAGAAGTATTGCTTACACCTGCATCTTGCTTACACCTGCATCCGTCTGTTCGTCACAGATGCATTAAATATGTGTTGGACAGTTCTTTAACTTCCGTAGTGTTTATATTGTCATTTTGAGACAAAACAAGATAACAGTGTTTAAGTTGTTTGTAATTTTCATCGTCACTGTTAAAGTCTACAGCAACATTACAATACAATACTTGTAACTATATAATATTCAATATACTGTAATATTATTTGGGGTTGTCCCAGCTAGCTCAGTCGGTAGCGTGTTCTGATTTGCACGGCTAGGCGAAGTCGCCGTACGGTACGGGTTTGATTCCCAGTATGGGATTATCAAACACTCCGGTAATCTTGCCCGTCCGGTCATCTTGCGCAGTGGTCTACTGATATCCCCGGAAGTGTTTTACGGTCACGTTGTGAAAATATCTCAACAAACGATTATTTTTGGATCTAAATTAGAACATCTAAAAGGTAAACATGTTGAAAATTAATACCTGTCCAAGATATTTACATAAAAGTAATAAATTATTCATGACCACGCCCACTGACCTATTTTCCAATATTTTAAGCAAATAATTCTTATTTCATCATCTAGTCCAGAAATGTGTATCCTGCGATAGACATAAACAATAAAACACATTTTGAAATAAATTTTTGTACCATTTTAAACGTACAATTCCATTTTATTTGCAAACGTTAGTGAATTCAGACCACATTTATGTCAGTTCCCGCCATTCTGTCAACAAAGTTCAAGGGCATAATCCGCGCATGATTTTTTTCCTGCAGAAGCGTAAAGTGCCTTTTTCTCATGTCAAATAAATAGAAAACTTAATATAAAACAACAGGAAATTTTATGTTTCGTCAGAGAGACTTAATCTTTTAAAATATTTCACTGCTGTGACGTCTCAGGTGCGCAAGATGACCGGACATTTAAATGCTTGGGTAAAACATGGTGGTAAGGGTAAACATTAATAAATTCCCAATAGTTAAGGAGTCATGACCAAAACATTTGTCATTACATGCATGAAAGGTTTTTGAAAACAGACAAACAGAAATGACACATTTGTCCATTATTGATCGGTAAAAATATAGCCGATAATGCTTAGGTGCGCAAGAAGACCGGACAGCATCGTATATTAACTATTTTTTTTAATAACTCATTGTTTTTATTGTGTAGTATTTCATTACTTATTTTTATCATTTGTAGATCATGTTCATTACTAATTGCTATTATTGTGTATTATGTTCATTTCTAATTGTTTTTATTGTGTTATCATGTTAATTACTAATTGTTATTATTGTGTATCATGTTCATTTCTCATTGTTATTATTGTGTATCATGTTCATTACTCATTGTTATTATTGTGTATCATGTTCATTACTCATTGTTATTATTGTGTATCATGTTCATACTCATTGTTATTATTGTGTATCATGTTCATTACTCATTGTTATTATTGTGTATCATGTTCATTACTCACTGTTATTATTTGGAATCATGTTCATTACTCAGTGTTATTATTGTGTATCATGTTTATTACTCAGTGTTATTATTGTGTATCATGTTCATTACTCAGTGTTATTATTGTGTATCATGTTCATTACTCAGTGTTATTATTTGGAATCATGTTCATTACTCAGTGTTATTATTGTGTATCATGTTCATTACTCATTGTTATTATAGTGTATCATGTTCATTACTCATTGTTATTATAGTGTATCATGTTCATTACTCATTGTTATTATTGTGTATCATGTCCATACTCATTGATATTATTGTGTATCATGTTCATTACTCATTGTTATTATTGTGTATCATGTTCATTACTCAGTGTTATTATTTGGAATCATGTTCATTACTCAGTGTTATTATTGTGTATCATGTCTATTACTCAGTGTTATTATTGTGTATCATGTTCATTACTCAGTGTTATTATTGTGTATCATGTTCATTACTCAGTGTTATTATTTGGAATCATGTTCATTACTCAGTGTTATTATTGTGTATCATGTTCATTACTCAGTGTTATTATTGTGTATCATGTTCATTACTCAGTGTTATTATTGTGTATCATGTTCATTACTCAGTGTTATTATTGTGTATCATGTTCATTACTCAGTGTTATTATTTGGAATCATGTTCATTACTCAGTGTTATTATTGTGTATCATGTTCATTACTCAGTGTTATTATTTGGAATCATGTTCATTACTCAGTGTTATTATTGTGTATCATGTTCATTACTCAGTGTTATTATTGTGTATCATGTTCATTACTCAGTGTTATTATTGTGTATCATGTTCATTACTCAGTGTTATTATTGTGTATCATGTTCATTACTCATTGTTATTATAGTGTATCATGTTCATTGACAATTTTTATTTATTTGTAACATGTTTATTTACTCACTCGTGTCATAAATTGTAATTTCATCATTGAATGGAAAGCCCACAACAAGTTTTGAGTGGTTCTTATCATAACATATGGCCTGGCAATTTCTATCACCTTTCAGAACCAGAACCCGACCAATCAGTTTCCCATCAGATCTGAATTGTAAAATATTCCGAGAGCTATAGCCACAAACAAGAACATTGTCGCTGTTGAGTATACAGACATCAAATGCCTTTTTAAGTTCTGGACCATTAAATCCTCCAACGGGGGAACCATTCCTATCTAGAATTATTAAACCTTTATTAACGTCGGTGACATAAATTTTCAAGGTGTCACTGCTGACCGCAAGACGACTCATACTCAATCCGTCAAGGCAAAACTGCTGCAGTTTGTTTCCTGACACAGTGTACACATATACAGCCTTATCGTCAGAAATAAACAGCTTCCTATCAGCATAGGCTAATCCACAGCCTTTAAAATCAGTGTTGATCTGTCTGGTGTTCCTCATTGTACTTCCAACACTTACAAATTGTATTACTTGACTGCTGCAACAGCAAACAGCAACTTCTGTGTCAGTGATGGCGCAAACTTGTTGAGGATCGGCAGGAACATCGCAACAGTCTCTAACAATGAAGGATCTCAAACGATCCAAACGTTTCAACTTCCTGTTGATTATCACTGTCCGAGAGGATGACTGTCCCATCATCTAGAAAGCAAGCACTTAAGATACAACAGGTGTTTCTGTCAGACTGCGTTTTCATGTTGCATATATTGTGGCCGTTGAACGTTAGTAAAGAACTCCGCTTGAAAAGTGCAGTATCTTGGATTTTGTGGTTTCTTAAAGCAGGAATTTCCGAATGACATTTAACACAAGAAGAACAATAGTAATCATTGCAGTCAGAACAAAACTTTTCTGCAGCTGTGTTCTTGTACTTTCCTTTGCACATTGAACACATAACATCAAATCCGATTTCTATATCACTAACACTTGTAGCCATTTTGTATTTTAATCAGATTTGTCCTTAATCGTCACTTATTCAGTTTAATTCCAATTAATTTCAAATGTCCGTTTTAGTAAAATTTGAGATAGCTCTTGGTTAGTGCAGAAATAACTTAGGAGCTTTGTTTCTTTTATGAATGTTTGTGTCGGTAACTATGATCTATTTATTATTATTAAAAGTTTTGGGCTTTATTCAAGTTGGTTGATGTTAACAATTATTTTTACGAATATTTAAAATTATGCATATACATGCATTTGTCCAAGTTATTAACATTGAAACACTTAAGACATTTTTAAAATCTTTATACAAATATAGTCCAATTTTGACTAGGGGCTGTGACCTTTCGGACAATTATGCCAAGGTAGGAGTTTGTAAATTTCTTAAGTTACCTAACCCTTAAGAGCTATAATTGTAATAGGTAAATTACCGATTATTTGGATATATTTAAATTTACAACGAGTGTTGAAAGAACATAATGAAGTCGTATTATATTTGAACTATTACTGGAGTATTATAAAACAAGCTTGAAATATAATATTACACCAATTTGTTTAATAATACAAAATTAATGAAATAAATTTACCCTAATAAGTTAATATAATTATAGTTTTTTTGCGTTATTCTAACGTTTTCGGTTAATCCTGCATCAGGAAAAATTATGTGCTGTTAAAAATCTTGAATTTGAACGTTCACTTTAAACGTTTTTTCTTTGTTCAGTCTGGTCTTTAACAATACTCTTTAGTATTTAACATAGCATGGTTTAAACATGTTGCTTTTAGTTGGATAAAACTGATTCAACCGTTTTGCTCCATGTGATATGGCTCTTTACTTACGTGCAACCACTCAATATCTAGATCAGCCTGCCAATCCGGGCAATCTGATCTGAATCTACACTGATCACATTTAAATTCATTACATTATTTCTTACTAAGAAGCGAACAGATAGGTAATCCAAATCAGACTGCAATATCACCTCTTTCAAGAAAAAGCACTGAGAGGCTGCAAACAACTGTGCCCAAAGTTATAAAACTAAGCATGGAAACCAGTCTCAAATCTCAAGCATCTGATTGGCAGAAATGACAACCAGTCGTCATTTCAGCCAATCAGATACTTGAGATTTGAGACTGGTTTCCAATATCAGTTTTATTACACCAACCCTGATCATATTGTCCCCGATTCAAAATTGTGTTTGATTTTAATGCAACTATCACTTACTCGAAGATAACTCCGAAAATTTTAAATTTGTGTTTGTTTTTGTTTTTTAATAAAGGGAGAGGTTCCATGCACTAAAAGTGGTCAATCATAACGGATAATAAATTGTTTTTGTTTGCAGGAAAAATAATATTTAGCGGCCTGATATGTATTACGAGATTTTCAAGGGTGGGTTCAAACGCACAAGAGGAGATCACGAAGGGCGTGGTCGTGAGTGATGTATATCTATACATCTGAATGAAGCATGAATATAAAGTTAGTTCCCGTTTCCTTATTCCTTTTTCAGCGTTAAGTTGGTTCCTGTTTCCCGTTTCCTTTTTCCTTTTTCGAAAAAGGAATAGGGAACTGAGACATACAGTTCCCGTTTCCCGGTTCATTATTCCTTTTTCAGCGTTAAGTTAGTTCCTGTTTCCCGTTTCCTTTTTCCTTTTTCGAAAAAGGAATAGGGAACTGATACATACAGTTCCCGGTTCCTTATTCATTTTTCAGCGTTAAGTTAGTTCCTGTTTCCCGTTTCCTTTTTCCTTTTTCGAAAAGGAATAGGAACTGATACATACAGTTGTTGTTGCTGCTGCTTCTGCTGTTGCTATTGTTGTTGTTGTTTCTGCTTACTTATCTGTCCACATAACGTTCTGTATAGACAGGCTACATACTACTTGGTTAATTTGATGAAAGCGAACATTGGTTCAGCGATTGATGGCGTCGTTTTCAGCCAGCGTGGCAGTTTTACACTATAAATTGTTAGAAATATACGACTTTAGTGGCTTTAACAAAACTTTTTTTTGTAATTCAATAATTTTGATATCTCTTTCAAGGGCTTCAAATTGCCGCTCTTTCTGTGTTTAGGCTGTCCTTTTTCTGATATACAGATAAGCTCATGTTAAGAATTTTAAATAAAACATGAAATAATTTCTTTTCGCGGGGACGAATTTTCGCTCAAAATTCACAAATGATAATAGCGAACGGGCATACATTCGTTCTATCCAGAACACATTATCAATCATTGTTGAAGTTATCTCCCCCTTGTTCATAACAGCGGCTCTTATCTAAAAACTGCTCACGGAAAGCAAACAACAAGTAAAAAATTGCTGCATTAAAAAGGAGTACACGGCCTAAAAAGCGAGCTGTTTGTGTTAAACCATTCCATTTTAACTATTTGTAAACCTGTTTGAAATGTGTATTATGCCTATTTGATTATTTGGTTATTTTAGCCATCGTTATCTAACTTCGTTAGGGGAAATGAGAAAATCAGGGAAACTACTCAGCGCATATATCGTGGCTGGGTTGAGCGCAACACGGTTGTAAATCACTTTTTAAAAAAGTTTTCAGTATTAACAAAAAACTAATTTGCGATTCTCATATTTGAATGTTTATTCTTTTCTGTTTATATGCATATAAACTTATAAAGAATAAATGCTAACAAATAATTACCAAAAAAGATATTTATAAATATATGACTTACAACCGTTGTCCACTTAAAATTTGAAATAAATGAGAACAATGATTTTTTTATTGCAAAAGAGATCTTTGAATAGAAATATATATTCAAAACATTCTGGTTTAAAGCCATTCATAGTTCATGGTAACTGGTAAGGGGAGTTCTGTTAATCAAACCCCAGTAATGACAATTAGAATTCGTGCTTATATTTTATATTTTATCAATTATGTACATATAAAGACTGAGTTGCATCTCGATTCTACTTACAACTCATCCCAGTAAAAGTCAATGCCTTTTTGTGTAACATGGTTTTAATTTGAGTTACAACCGTATTGCACACAAAATTTATTCAATATGAGATTTAGCCTTAGGATTTATTTGCAAGATTTAGTTGTTTTTTAAACATTTTTTAATTATATTAATATGTACAATGTATTAATATAAAATGAGCCTTATTATGCAAAAAAGTCTTCTTTTTTTAAAGTGGAGTTACAACCCTATTGCGCTCAACCCACGATTATTGTTTATTCTAATCAGGGTCGAACTATGATTTTACTTTTTGAGCTACGTTTGCCTTAATTGTAAAATCATTCTAAAGAGACATCACACGCGCGATCAAGAGCGAACACTGGGACCGCGGAGGAGATGATTTTGGCTGCATAACAGTGGCATGCCGATATGAAAAAGTTACTTATTTATAATACAATTATATGTAATCATTTGCTAAATAAAACGGTTAAACCATTAGTATACTGAAATACTGCAAGCAATAATAGGATCCCAGTTCATAAATTTGACATCGATTATCTCTATAATATATAAACCTAATAATAATTTTACATAAATATGAAAACAAAAAATGGATCAGTAATAAGGTTTCATCCATACTTATTGAATGTTTTTAGGGGCGGATCAAGAGTCGTTGTTTTGTTTGTTTGTTTGGTTGTTCTAGTTGTTGTTTGTTTTTTGTTTGGTTTTTTTGGTGGGGGGGGGGGGTGAAGGAGGGGGGTCGGGGTGTGATCGAACCCCGTTTGATGCAGAATTATTTAAATTTCACGGAGATGTTGCTAATTTTGGAAATTATCATGTAATTATCATACGACTTCCCCTAACGAACCCCTTTCTGAAAATCTAGCCTCCGACCCTATTCTTTGAATACGACATTATTTTCCATATTCTGTGTAGCGCTACTTATTCCATACATTTAACTGGTAATACTTCCTTACTCAACCGTGGCTTTAATACCCTGAGGAAATCCCGCAACATATTGCCATTTCCTGGTAGTTGACACTTCACTATTATGTATTAGGCAAACCGACAGCGATTTTCATGCACAAACGAAGATCTGATGGTAGGAGTATATTGTTAATGGCATTGCATAGGCGCCCAAGAACCCTTATGTTTGAGCCGTGACCGCTGGGGTTAGCGGTCTCTGCTCCTGTGGTCACAGCTCCTATGGGCCTACCTCACCTACCTTCTTATTCTTGAAATTGCTAAAGCAGTGTATCTATGATCTATCCATGTTAATTTATTTCGGCTGATAACAACAGCAATCTACATCATGCTTTACCTCTTTTGTCTGTACCCTTCCCTTCGAAGGCATGGGCCTTTCTGTCATTAAGTTGACAGATGTTGGGTAGTTTAGACCTATGCCTGTCTTGTACAGTTTGGACACAAATAACATAGGTTTGAATCTAAAGGGGAATATAATCAGCAAGATGCGAAGTAACATAACTTTGAAAGGCTGTGCGATTTTAAAGAATTTTGATGAGGAGAAGGTGCTCCTAAATACCATTTACTTAAGAAGGAAATCAGTTCTCTGATGCGGTGCCTGTTTACATAAAATTTGCCCTTGTTCACATTATCAAAACGAAACCACAATACCAAATTTCAACAGAAATCGACACAATGCTTAATGCATCATTTGCATTTAATTTACATGTAGATACAAATTTAGGCCTATGACTATTAGTAAGTACAATAATTTGTGCATTTAATGATTGGTGCTTCATTTGCATATAATTAAGTTGCAAATTTAAGCCCATACCTGTTAGTTATCACAATGCTTTGTTCCAATTCGCATATTGAAAAGTAAACTAAAATTACTAGTAAAATACTTATTGTCATTGTTTCAACATCCACAAGGGGAATGAGCCCACAGCGACAAAAATGATTGACAGCAAAATCAATTTGGAAGTAAAATGCAGCGCCTTTTGATTGGAGCGGCAGTTCTAACAGCCGTCGCATGACAAAAAAACGTGGTCGGCGTCTTGTGAAGTGCTGCAGTGCAACAGGTGCTTACGGAGGTTGCTCGCTGGGTTAATATCTGGTCAATATCTTATTGAAATCGGAATTTGTAGTAAAGAAACTGGTGATTTGAATTCTCCCACAAACATCCGCTCTTTGCGGAACGAAATGACTTGTGTTTTTGTCCCATGCAAACAATCTACTTAATTCAACACATGCTGAAAATTAGTCATTCTCAAAGTATTGAACATAAGAAAAAAATTTTTACACTAACGTCGAAAATAGATCTACATAATTCTGTGATATTTAACCGAATTAAAACAGTAAAGCACAGTTATCCCCCTTTGAAAAATTTCGCCATTTGTAACTTTTAGAGGAGGTCACTCTAACCAACTTAAATCATTAAAGTACAGTTATCCCCCTTTGAAAAATTTCGCCATTTGTAACTTTCAGGGGAGGTCACTCTAACCAATTTAAATCAGTAAAGCACAGTTATCCCTCTTTGAAAATTTTCGTCATTTGTAACTTTCAAGGGAGTTCACTCTAACCAACTTAAATCAATAAAGCACAGTTATCCCCCTTTGAAAAATTTCGCCATTTGTAACTTTCAGGGGAGTTCACTCTAACCAACTTAAATCAGTAAAGCACAGTTATCCCTCTTTGAAAATTTTCGCCATTTGTAACTTTCAGGGGAGTTCACTCTAACCAACTTAAATCAGTAAAGCACAATTATCCCCCTTTGAAAAAGTTCGCCATTTGTAACTTTCAGGGGAGTTCACTCTAACCAACTTAAATCAGTAAAGCACAGTTATCCCCCTTTGAAAAAGTTCGCCATTTGTAACTCAGGGTAGGTAACTATAACCAACTTAAATTAGTTAAGCACAGTTATCCCCCTTTAAAAAAGTTCGCCATTTGTAACTTTCAGGGGAGGTCACTCTAACCAACTAAAATCAGTAAAGCACAGTTATCCCCCTTTGAAAAATTTCGCCATTTGTAACTTTTAGGGTAGGTCACTCTTACGAACTTAAATCAGTCAGTACAGTTATCCCCCTTTGAAAAATGGGTAGGTCACTCTTACGAACTTAAATCAGTCAGTACAGTTATCCCCCTTTGAAAAATTTCGCCATTTGTAACTTTCAGGGGAGGTCACTCTAACATACTTAATTCAATTAAGCACAGATATTCCCCTTTGAAAAATTTCGCCATTTGTAACTTTCAGGGGAGGTCACTATAACAAACTTAAATCAGTAAAGCATAGTTATTCCCCTTTGAAAAAGTTGGCATTTGTTACTTTCAGGGGAGGTCACTCTAACCAACTTAAATCAGTAAAGCACAGTTATCCCCTTTTGAAAAATTTCGCCATTTGTAACTTTCAGGGGAGTTCAATCTAACCAACTTAAATCAGTAAAGCACAGTTATCCCTCTTTGAAAAAGTTGGCATTTGTAACTTTCAGGGGAGTTCACTCTAACCAACTTAAATCAGTAAAGCACAGTTATCCCCCTTTGAAAAAGTTCGCCATTTGTAACTTTCAGGGGAGTTCACTCTAACCAACTTAAATCAGTAAAGCACAGTTATCCCTCTTTGAAAATTTTCGCCATTTGTAACTTTCAGGGGAGTTCACTCTAACCAACTTAAATCAGTAAAGCACAATTATCCCCCCTTTAAAAAAGATCGCCATTTGTAACTTTCAGGGGAGGTCACTCTAACCAACTTAAATCAGTAAAGCACAGTTATCCCCCTTTGAAAAAGTTCGCCATTTGTAACTCAGGGTAGGTAACTCTAACCAACTTAAATTAGTTAAGCACAGTTATCCCCCTTTAAAAAGTTCGCCATTTGTAACTTTCAGGGGAGGTCACTCTCACCAACTAAAATCAGTAAAGCACAGTTATCCCCCTTTGAAAAATTTCGCCATTTGTAACTTTCAGGGCAGGTCACTCTTACCAACTTAAATCAGTAAAGCACAGTTGACCCCCTTGACCGGCCAGTTTTCTAGACATTTTTAAGCGTCATGTGTCTGGCTATGTACCCGGATAATGGGAATCGCGGATAATGCTAGATTGTGAGAATAATTGTAGATCGCCAGATCGGGAAAACACCATGGAGAGGTTAGTTATTGTATGAATTTCATGTTATTGTGATCTAATACTTATATTTTGCGATAGATAACAATCAAGCGATGTCCTAGCCTTCCTCTCATACCCATACATTTTGAATCGGCCTTCAGATAAAGTAAACAAAGGAAAATGATCACGCAACATTCCAGATTTCTACAAATAAACTACGTATTGTGCCTTTTTAAAATAAATTTAAACATGATTTTTGAAGACGACACTGATGTTATCAAAGCCCAAACATCGACAATCAATATGCCACCTAGCTTGAGCCAGTATTATGAGCATATTCCTTAACAAACATCTTTTTTTCTGAGGCACCTGAAGCAAATTGGATAATGGGGATTCTCTCGGTTGATAATGGGAAATTCAAATATTCATGAAATGGATAATTGTGGAGTTTTAGTGTTTCTTCTAATTGAAATGTTCAGATAAAATTATTTTATTTAATTAAACTCTTGTATAAATTCCCTTTTTCGCTATCCACTGTAAACAATACAAAACATATGCATCTTTTCATTGTATTTATGACGTTTTTGGTCGAAGCTTTAAAATCGAATTAAAACGTTACAATGACAAATCGTATTGTACGGTGATCCGGTGAGGCCATCGTCGTTTAGTACTGTCGCTGTCGACATCTTCGTCGAGAACACGAAACAACGATGCGAGATCACGAAAACACGATGCGCGGTCGCGAAAGTCCGATGCGAGAACGCGATATTTCAATCGGGTCTTCACAGCTTACTTTCGCTACAATTAGTTCATACGCTACAATAACATGGCGTATTTCATTAAAGGGAAAGAACTTTGTATAAATTGCGCAACGCTGAGAAAAGCAAATCATTGTTTGACTATTCAAACTTTTATATTAAAATAAACACTATGCTGAATGAACTTACTGAGATCTCTTCAATATTGGAAAGTGGATGTTGTGAAACATAAAATCATATTATAAATATCATGCCTATTCCTGATATTCCTGATATTGGCTATCTGTTTTATCTACTAGCTAACTCTGATGATGCAATTCAACTTAAACAGCACTTTGATTTTTAGTATCTTCTAACACAAATAACCGGGTAGGAGTATATTTTCATTTAAATCCAAACATGTTAAGCGTTACTCAAATAAATTTCTCTCACACCAGATCACGACACGTACTTATTATACTAAAATTTCTACTAAATTCGCTCTTTTTCAGTCAATTATAGGCTTTACTTTTGCATATTGGCACAAAAAATATAAACCCCATGTAAATCATGCTTCTTAATTGATACAGTTTTTAACAGTAGACCTAACTATCCAATTGGCAAAGGACGTCACTCTCAAAAGCGTTCTTATGTATAACGTTGGCTCCCCTTACGTGAATACGTATCTTAGACCATAATTGTTATATAACAATTGCTATAGCAATTAAGGTGATATCATTTGTCACAATATTCTGTTAGAGTGGGGGGGGGGGGGGGGGGGAGTGTGGTGACCTATTTTCATAAAATTCCTGTTATTTAATAATTCCAAATCTTCTAATTACTTCAGATATCAATTATAGGGCATATAGATGTTACAGGTCATTCAGGAGTTATAAAAAAAAAATGTCAGTGTCGTTTTCAAAAATCATGTTTAAATTTATTTTAAAAAGGCACAATACGTAGTTTATTTGTAGAAATCTGGAATGTTGCGTGATCATTTTCCTTTGTTTACTTTATCTGAAGGCCGATTCCAAATGTATGGGTATGAGAGGAAGGCTAGGACATCGCTTGATTGTTATCTATCGCAAAATATAAGTATTAGATCACAATAACATGAAATTCATACAATAACTAACCTCTCCATTGTGTTTTCCCGATCTGGCGATCTACAATTATTCTCACAATCTAGCATTATCCGCGATTCCCATTATCCGGGTACATACCGTGTATTCGCTCGAATAAGGAAACGGGAACTGGTTCCTTATTCCTTATTCAGATTCGAATAAGGAAACTGAAACTGGTTCCTTATTCAGATTCGAAAAAGGAACTGAAGTTTTTTGTTCAGATCTCATACACACATTATCAATCAGTGTTAAAGTTATCTCCCCTTTGTTAAGAACAATTGCTTTTATCTAGAAACTGCTCGGATAAAACAAACAATCAACTACATTTCATTATATTTGACAGTTCCTTATTCGCGCGAATAAAGAAACGGGAACTGGTTCCTTATTCCTTATTCAGATTCGAAAAAGGAACTGGAGATTATAGTAACGATTTTCTTAACGCAAATCAAATTATCATCCCTTTCGAACATTTCTCTTTCACACAGAAAATTCTTGGAAAAAGTTAATGTTTACTGTACATAAATTTCGCGCTAGGAAAAATGCACGAATTCAAAACTCGGCGGAATCGCACCATGTAATGTGATGTCTGGATAGAACGAATGTATGCCCGTTCGCAATTATCATTTGTGAATTTTGAGAGAAAATTCGTCCCCGCGAAAAGAAATTATTTCATGTTTTATTTAAAATTCTTAACATGAGCTGAACTGTACAAACAGGTTATATCTGTATATCAGAAAAAGGACAGCCTAAACACAGTAAAAGCGGCAATTTGAAGCCCTTGAAAGAGATATAAAGTTATTGAATTACAAAAAAAAGTTTTGTAAAAGCCAATAAGGTCGTATATTTCTAACAATTTATAGTGTAAAACTGCCACGCTTGCCGAAAACGACGCCATCAATCGCTGAACCAATGTTCGCTTTCATCAAATTAACCAAGTAGTATGTAGCCTGTCTATACAGAACGTTATGTGGACAGATAAGTAGAAACAACAACAACAACAATAGCAACAGCAGCAACAACAACTGTATGTATCAGTTCCTATTCCTTTTTCGAAAAAGGAAAAAGGAAACGGGAAACAGGAACTAACTTAACGCTGAAAAAGGAATAAGGAACCGGGAACTGTATGTATCAGTTCCCTATTCCTTTTTCGAAAAAGGAAACGGGAAACAGGAACTAACTTAACGCTGAAAAAGGAACCGGGAACTGTATGTATCAGTTCCCTATTCCTTTTTCGAAAAAGGAAACGGGAAACAGGAACTAACTTAACGCTGAAAAAGGAATAAGGAACCGGGAAACGGGAACTAACTTTATATTCATGAATGAAGCAACATTTGAATGTCATATATCCTACTTCACGGGCGGCTTTTGAATATTGCAATTCCAATACAAATTTTCATTATACAGCACTAAAACTGTTGGCTCTGTTTTGCTGCGTTAGAACTTGGAAGGAGTTTATGACCCCCAAGAAGATGAATGATCTCATGCAAGGAATACAGACGTGAAGCAGTAAATATATCGCGTATTTTGTAAATGGTCACTCCAGTTTATTGCATTTGGGAAAGTCTAAGAGTTCATGTATTTTTATAGGAATATGGGCAGGCAGTTGCCTTCTGGCACAGGGAGATCATCATAGACCGAAATGAAAATATTTCAGGTTTAAACAATGTCTTTTAAAGTTAAAGTTGGGAGAGGCGGTGGGCGCAGAGTAGCTTACACTCAAATATCTAAACGAACCTAGAAATGTATCAATTAAGAAGACTTGAACTTATTTAAATTAGGATTTTATACCAAATAAGAAAAAAACGTAACCAAAACAAATTCAAGTGTGGTTGTTTGAAATAGAGTATCAACCATGATTCCTATTGTTTTTCTCATTATCTGCAAAGAATTAGAATTAAAAGAGCATTAGAGGTGGGCATGGGAGTGTAGGATAGGACCCGTTCTCTAGGAAGGGTACCTGTGGTACGCACTATTATTTCATACCAAGGTCTGAAAGTGATTGATTGGACCGAGTTCATGACAAAAATTATTACTTGGTCTAGTATAACCAAACGTTTTTTGACAATAGCTTTTCATATAATTGAATCAAGAAGTGGGAGAGCTTTTGTCGGGTTGTGGGCTTAGCGGCCTAGTTATATCTGAGCGAGAGAGCTATTGTTTTATAGGGGTTTTTAAGCAGCCTGGTCCTATTTTAGCGATGTGGGAGGATAGGCTTTAGCAGCTTGGTCATAACTGAGAACGATAGCGATTGTCGGGGTCAGGATTTTAGTCGCCTAGAGTAGTCATATTTGAGAGAGACATTCTCTGGTGGGGCTTTATCTTTATTGGACGGACAGACAGACAGGCGCATAATCAGGTGGGCTAAAGTGAACACATAATAATATCGGATAATAACCGGTCAAAATTAACGAAAATTATATAAACTTTAAAATATGGACGTTGTGTGGTAGGGCCATGCCTTTTTACCACAAAAGCGTACGTCTGAAAAATGTGGACAATATGCGCCGCAAAAGGTTTACACCATATACTGAACGTACGTTTTTCAGTACGGACGTTTTGCGGTTTTGCAAAGCATTGTAATACATCACGCTTAGCTAAGCACGGTGTAAAAGGATTGGACAATTGTTTTGTTAAATTTGTTTGACTGTTTGCTTTGTAAATAGTTTTTTTTTCAGAAATTATAATCTTTCAACCAAATTCTGACCTTAAGCTTTAATGTAGGCCTAGGTTTTTAGACGCGACATTTGGTTTCATTTGGGGCAAGTCATGGAAAAGGCGTCTTTGGACATTTAATGTCAATCATTAGAATTGGTTCGATGTTAAAATTCACACATCTCAAGTAATTGTGACACAAACATTTCGTATCACATTGATAAATTTTATGTATAACTTATCTGTAGATTAGATATTACATGAAGAACTAACGCGCAAATGAAATAAAACCGCCGATTTGACTTTTGCCGTTCACGTGCATATGACACAAGCGATCTGTGGCTTATTTACGAACGTGTATTTGCATTAACATAATAAATTTGACCTAATGTCTCAGTAACACACATACACCAAGTTTATTTGGAAAATGATGTTAACCTGTTACGAAATAGGCCGATTCCGGTAACAGTGAATTCAGTCCGATATTCAGACGTTTTATACCGTATCATAGGGCTTCATCCCAGGGTTGGGCGGTAAATACCACCCCCGGTATTTACCGGTGGTATTTACCGTCCTGGAAAATACTGGAAAATACTGGCAAATACTACTCAGATGAGTTTTTTGCCTTAAAATACTGCAGAAATCTGAACTTAGTTGACTGTTATTAATGTATATTCAGAATTATAATTATATTACTCAGAAATTTTAATTAAATTTCATATCAGGTGATGACTTTAAGCACTTAAAGTAAAAATAAATTTAAAAAAACTGTCTTTTTTAATTGGAACATAAAAATACAGCAGGTGAGAAATTAATGCTGATCCACCTGTTCACCTGGCTGTGACACAAAGCCATAATGTCAAGACTATAAAAACAACATGTTTCATACATGGGGCTGTAATAGCCAGGGGCAACAAAGGCAACCATAAAGTGTCATAAATTACCTATAGGATCCTTCTAGGTACAAGCCAAGTGAATGGTTGTGTATTGGTACTATTGACAGTAGAAAGCTGCCAAACTGGTGTTCTGTAATGAAAATCTTAGGGGGAAATAAGAGATTGACTGGTAGACAGAGGCTTCTTTGAATCTAACCTTATTTGTTATTATATCATGTATATTTATTTAAGTTGTGTACATTACTTGTTTATAATTAAAATTGATCCTCTTAAATGCTGAATCCATTATTGTAAATAATTGAATTTTGAAGTTGTCCAAATGCTGACTATAAGGAATACATTGTATTGCATAAATTCCATGGGTGGTCAATTTTAATGACCACTTTCTCAGTACTTCCATATTAATTTATTAATGGATAACTGATAAAAATGTTAAAACTTAATTATAAATATAATGGCAATTGATGGGTAAACTTGAAATTATAAATATGATTCTGATAATAGGTATATTTGTATAAATTCCAGACTGGTCAATTCAATCTACCAGTATTTGCCAGTAATTGCCAGTATTTGCCGGTAAATACCGGTAAATACCGCCGGCATGGAAAATACTCATATTTGCCGGCATTTTGCCAACCCTGCTTCATCCAAGACGTTCAGTCATCCGATTTCGATTCATATTTGCTTCTTGTTGATGTGATTTCAACGATATCACAGTTTCATAAAATTTTGATACAACTTTAATGATATATTAGAAATATTGCGCCGCTTTGGAATACTTCGATTCGCCGATCGCGCGCATACATGATTTCAATGTTGGCTATTACATAAACTTTTACTTGCATTAGGTTAACTAATTTCCTTCTCAATATTAATATCTTTACTTGTAAATGCCAAACAACATTTATTTCACTATTTATTTTTACATTTATAAGAAAAACGGGCCAATTTCGGTTTTTCGAGCCGATTTCGGTTTTTCTGCCGATTTCAGGTAATCTGGTAACCGATTTACAATTCAACTTCATCCTCTATGATGAAGGCTTATGCATCAAACAAACCATAATTACTGTTTGTGGGCAGTACAGTGTATTACTTTAAGAGATGTGGCTACAGTAAATGCCACTCCCAAAATTTTTGGACTGTGCATGTAATGTTTGGACTTGTGACATTGATGAGTCATCAAAGTGAAAGTTCCAACAGCCATTCAAAACAGACCATGAATTCTTCAGATTATTTTGGTAAAATTGAGTATAAATATTTGTTTGCATAAATAAAAGAATTGAATACCTGTAGATATTTTATGGTGTTCATCTGGGTATGAAAAACATTTGAAAAATGGGATTAGTACTGTCAAATCTAGATGCATATTGGTTTGACATCACAATTCATATATTAATTTCCAAAAACATGAAAAATATACTCTGAAAATCATTTTAAGGGGGATTCCGGTAAACCAGAGTGGTTCTGGTATTTTTGGTGACTTCTGGTAAGTCGTGTCAACGGGATTTTATAAAGTTAGTGTGAATACAAATGTTTTCCATACCCAAACTGACACAATCAAATATCAAGTAAATCCTTAACACAAAATGCTAATTTATTTTTTTTCAACAGTCAGTAACTGGAATTAATTAATCCATAGCATTATTTTGGTGAAAGATAGAATTTTAATCCTTTTGTATTCTAATATGTTTAGTTTTAAAGTTTGATAAGCACCAAGAATATTTTTGTACAAATCTTTTTCTGTGCATTAATGTAGGAAGTTTTAAATCCCTTTTTTTGCCCAAACGCTATTGGAAGGTTGAATTACTTAAAAACAAATGTGGTCAAAGTTATGGGACATACATGTATGAGTGTTTTTAAACTTTAATTATTTTATTAAAATGTAGTAATATTCACAAGTTATTGCACTATCATAGAATGATACAACCCGGTAAGTTTATACAATTAAGTAAGCACACTGTTTTTAAAACGGTGTTGGGCCTTAAACACAAATTTAGTATGAGCTGAACTTTGTTTTTAAATAGCCACAAAGTACACAAAATGACAACAACTGATTTTCAAAGAAACAACTCATTTTGTAACCAAATGTCATACTGTTTAAGTGTGTACTTAGTGCCGTATGTTCCATTTGGCGTATTACTGCCTGATAGCAATACCTATAACAAACATCCATTTAGTTTAAATGTATGGGTTACATATGTAGTTTTTAGCTGCACATTTATTTAAAACACATATTTGAGATAACATTTAAATCAAGCTTCTTCAACATCAGTTTTCGTGTCTTCAAAACAAGTTGTAAGCATTTGGTTCCAAAACAAAGAACACCTTTTGTGATTTATTTGATTGTTAACTGTGCAGGTACATGTAAACTTATCACAATAGCAAGTTCAACAAGCTACAGTTAACAATTTTCCATTCAAAGCTCTGAATAAGTGTAAATCATGTGCTTACACATCACATTCACAATCTGATAATGTGTATAAAACATCTTCCAAGAATGAATTTCAATGTACAATTAAGTTCTCATATCGATCAAATTCAATGTTGTTGTTGTTGCTGTTGTTGATATTCATTATCTTACATAATGCATCACTTGCAGAAATTTTGTAACTTAAATTTTTGAGTATACTCATTCTCAGTATGTTGGGAATACTTGAATACTGTTGAGGTAGTTCCATTGGCATATCTGATTCTGAATCCTGATGCTTCGCTTGTTCAAGCTGCATGCTGTTTGACTCAATGCCAATCTAAGTGTTAGCAGGCTATCACATTTAATAAGTTTTTTGTCTTCAACTCTGCAAGCCAGCATCACACAGGCCTGCGAGCTAGTTTCACCAAACTTATCAACACCTCCACTATGCATCCTAAATTGAACATCCAGAATGGTATCATCACAAAAAATAACTGCATAGTCTTCACATACTGTAAACTTAGACACAACAGTACTTGGAATAAAATCTTCAGAGAGACTCCACATAAACACCACAGTTTCTTCTTCATGCTTGTTTCATGTACATTATGCCACCATTTATTTTTGCAGTGCATCACCATATTGATGAAAGTGTAAACAGTGATTACCGAATCTAATATCCACATTGGGATGAAAATAATGAACCAGTTCCAATTGTTTATCTTTCCATCAAGCTTCAGTACCAGTAAGATTATGAAAACTAGCACCATAAACCAGCAAAACTGAACTTTGTGGATAAATGCCATTTTATTTCCTGGTTACTTGTTGTTGTTTTTGACAGGCGGTGTATCGTGAAAATTAGCGCTTGTGAAAAACTTGTTTGTTGTGCCGGCTTTTAAAAATTTTCATAAAATGACGACAATTAAGCCATCCAGCAGTGATAATCCTATCGTTTTCTTTGATATATCGATTGGAAATGTGGTTGGTATTAAGATTTTTATAAATAAAATAACGGATTTGGAAACTAAATAACGTTTAAAGAACATCGCAACTGTCGGTATATTCGGATAGTATCTAATCCGGATAGCGATCTTAAGCATTGAAATATATAAAGGATGATAGGATTGCTGATTGCGGTAAACTAGAAATATGTGAAATGCTGCAATAAATAATATGCTACTAGCAATATGAATTGTATTACTGCTTCAAATGTTTGATTTACGGTTGTCAGTTACACAGATACAGGGTACACAGTTTGGTGTTTATGAATCCCAAAATGTTGATTAAAAAAAATTAATATTTATGTCTTTCCAAGTAACCTTACTGTCAGCTGCTGTTTACAATATAAA
Source organism: Corbicula japonica (assembly GCA_038501625.1). Classification (NCBI taxonomy): domain Eukaryota; kingdom Metazoa; phylum Mollusca; class Bivalvia; order Venerida; family Cyrenidae; genus Corbicula; species Corbicula japonica. The sequence continues at coordinate 366,972 of JAZAYU010000107.1, forward strand.
TAGCCCAAATAATATATGATTAAAGTGTATCAAACTTCATATTCTATTTACTCCATAAGGATTCAAAATCAAATACACACAGGTGATTAACATGCAGTAACCTTGACCACAAGGCCATGTCAGGTATAAACAGGCATTTAAGCCATTTACATGTACATGTATGCCAGTACATGTAGGTATCACATTTTGCAGAACTGAATTCTATTTTAGGTTGAGAAATGTTTGTATGAGCCACCATATTCCTATGCAATATATCATTCCTTGATATGTTGCAATGATCAGTTTTTTAAGTGGAAAAGTGTACATAAAAAATCCTGATGGAATCATAAAGAACTCTGAAAGCTTGTCCATGATGATCCCCATCAGCCCCCCCCCCTAATCTGAATTCTGAATTGTACTGTTAAGCTGTTACTCGTGCTTCATGCTTATTCGCAGCTAAAGACTATTAAATGATTTTATTATTAAAAATTGGCTTTTTATAAGTTTCAGGTTTAAAAATCAAGTGATTGTTTCGTGTTTTTTTCTTTTAGGAAGTTGGCCGTATAAAGTTCGAGTTGTTTGCAGACATAGCTCCTAGAACAGCAGAGAATTTCCGGTATCAAAATTTCTTTTATTTTTGGAAATCATTAAAAACTATTATTATTAAGCATTATGCAATAGAAAATTAATTCCGGGATTCTCATCCAAATTTTGGGAAAAATGGGGCAGGTGGGCGGGTTTTATTTTTTTTATCATTCTCACAGTTCCTTACAACACTTGTGTAGTGCAAAGATAAATAAGTGTCTAGCCTACTATGAATTGCCGATTCGCACTTAAATGTTTCATATGGCATTTTCATACACAACTGAGTTGTACTCGACAAGGAATGAGGGATTGGCTTACGCTGTGAGAACAAGGAGAAGTTTTTCCAATGTTAGGGAAAAGTTTTGGAACTTTTCAGTTTTTCTGTCAACATAAAGGGAAAAACTTCTCCCTTAGTAGAGGAAGAGTTTAGGACTATTTCTCCCAAGTCTCCCTCTAAGCCATTCCCTGCTTGTAATGTAAATTTTGATGTATGCATTTTTTTTAAATAAAAACTGTTTGGACAGAGTGATTTTCAAGGGGCAGGCAGGGATGAGTATCTAGGAATTAATTTTCTATTGCCTTAAGGGGAACTTTGCTGTAGTAGGTTTCTTCTTATAATTCTTTTAATTGTTAAGTTGCATAATGTTTGGCCATCAGTAATATACTGCTTTTATTTACTGTCTACAGCATCATAACTGGTTGTTACAACAGCTGTTATCAAATGAGCAAAGAGAGAAGATTCTGATCAGCATGTCTGTGCAGTTTGACCTGGATCTGCATAGTTCACAATTAGATTTATTATTTTATATCCGACCAAGAAGTGAGTGGTGTAGATGTTGATCAGACTGCATGAATGTGCAGGCTTATATTGCTTTGTCAGGTAAACACATATGAGTAGACTGACGAGGATCTTCCCATGTGATTAACTCTTTCCATAGATACAACTTAATCACATGGGGGAAACGATGTAGATTTAGATCAGCTGTCATGTCCATGCCATCTGATCTGGATCTACATGTACACTGCTTTTATATTCATGAGGATGTTTCTAACCAAGTTGTAATTAGTTGAAATTGATATCAGATGACATGGATGTGCCAGCTGATCTGGATCTCGACTGGAAACACATTTAACCCTTTCCTGTATATACACACATTTATTGCTAGAGTGAACAGTTTAGATCCAGTTTAGATCCGTGCTGTCTGATCAGGATCTAAACTGTTTGTTTTTGATTCATTAGGTTATTTCTTACCAAAATGCGACCAGTGCAGATCCTGATCAGACTGCATGGATGTGCCGGCTGATCTAGATCTACACTGGTCACACATGCATAAAATTGCGTATATATCAAGGAAAGGGTTAATAAGACTCTTTGATACAGATTTAAAGGTTAAAGGCATAGCATGATGAAAAGGGTTAATTATATACTGATATTTGTTGTTTGCAGACAATTTTGTACGGGAGAATACAGAAAAGATGGTGTTCCTATCGGCTACAAGAACTGTATATTTCACCGAGTGATCAAAGACTTCATGGTACAGGGAGGAGATTTTGTTAATGTAAGACAGTAATCTATATTTACACTTCAACTTTATTCTCTACGATGAAGTCTTATTCATACATTTAATCATAATTATTGATAGAAAGCAGTGACATAATAATAAATTAAGAGACATGTTTACATTAAAGGCTGCTCATAATTTATTGTACTTTGCACATTGTTTTGACTTGGGAAGTGGACAGGCACACACATTTTGCCACAAGTTGCTGCAAAAAGAATGCCATCATTTCACTTTGTCATCAAAATGGCTGTTACAACGCTTTATTATAATCACAGGGGGTAGACCAACATATGTATTTCAAAGTGGGCTCCGCCTCAAATAATATGTTGTACTTCCGGGATTCCATATGTTAGTCGAAAATCGACGAGAAAACGGTAGGTGACTTAATTTTTTTCGATCAAAGTTAATATTTCAATGCAGGACTTTGAAAAAATCTCAATGCTATTCGCCGTGGTATACATTTCTGAGTCTGAAGATGCAAAGTTTAGTTTTGTACCTGGAATATTCGCGTAGAAATCGTTTTTCTAGTGCTGACCTATATCTGTCAACACTGTCTCCATCTGTCGTTTTTCGCTAGATTTTGGTTATACCAATAAGATACTGGTACAATTTTGTCATATAATGAAAATTTACAATTATGAGGACCATAACGGACAGTTATAGCATTGAGATTTTTTTCAAAACCTGCCTTGAAATATTAACTTTGATAGAAAAAACAAAGTTACCTACCGTTTTCTCCTCGATTTTCGACTAACATATGGAATCCCGTAAGTACAACATATTATTTGAGGCGGAGCCCACTTTGAAATACATATGTTGGTCTACCCCCTGTGATAATGAATTCTTCTTACAATTTCGTTGAAATTGGGAGTATTTAAAATAAAAATTTATGTGTAAATATAAGAACTGAATTGATACACGATGGTATTCATGAGTATGAAAGTTATTTCTATTGTTTGAATTATACATGAAGCTTTTTGGCTTCACACACTTTTAACAACCCGAGTGTTTTCCATACCCAAACAACACCTTTAAATATCAATTCAATCCTTATGGAATGAAGTATATGAAGAATTAAACCATTCGTCATAAAATGAGCCTCAATTTGGGAAGTCATGACTTCCATAATGATTTCTGCATTCTCAATTGTGGCTAATTTTAGAAACAACAAATGTTATATTTGTTTTTCTACTAATGTTTTTGTGTCACCTGCGATAGCAGGTAGACACATAGGGATCCTATCCTAATATATCATCACCACGAACAATGCCATCTGTGATGACAAGAATGATAACTCCAGTTTCAATATTTTTTGAGTTATGCCCCTTTCAAATGCAACTTTAACCTGAAACTTAATGTTGCCTATAACTTTAAAAGTACTTGTCCTATTCACTTCATACTTGGAATATATCATCAGCATGAACAGTGCCATCTGTGACGACAAGAATGATAACTCCAGTTTCAATATTTTTTGAGTTATGCCCCTTTCAAATGCAACTTTAACATGAAACTTAATGTTGCCTATAACTTTGAAAGTACTTGTCCTATTCACTTCGTACTTGGAATATATCATCAGCACGAACAATGCCATCTGTGATGAAAAGAATGATAACTCCAGTTTCAATATTTTATGAGTAATATCACTTTCAAATGCAACTTTAACATGAAACTTAGTGTTGCCTGTAAAATGGAAATTACTTCTTCAATTAATTCACTTAATACTTTGAATAACTCATCTGCATTTACAAAACAATTTTTGAAAATGATAACTCAGGTTTCACCATTATTTTAGTTATTCCCCTTTTAAATGTAATTTAGATGACACATGTGTTCTGTTGTGTAGTATTGAAATCAACTTCAATAAAATATTTTTATTATATATGATTAAACATAGGCCCACATTTCAACGTTTTCCAAGCAGGCGACACATGTGTTCCGCGGAACACAACATTCTAGTTACAAATTAGCACAATATATATTTTTACCTGTGAAATGCATAATATCCGATGTTTTCTGCTTATCTTTTTGATAACATTTTAAGTAATAATGTAAACCTCTTAGTGTCTTAAAGACAATTAACACATTATGAGGTTTAGCTGTATCATGGGCTAAGTGCAAAACAGTTGTAACTATATATGAATGAAGAAGCCAGATACAACTATTTTCCAGTCAATCATAAACTCTTTAAAAATTACAAAACTAAATCAATTTTTAAAATTAACCATAAACTCTTTGCTCTATATTTATACAGGTTTTAACGCATGTGGGAACTGTTCAGATCCAGATCTGCTGGCACATCTGTGATGTGTGATAAGGATCTACCCTATTCACTTTTTTATCACATACCTTCCGGTGTGGGAGTGTAATAACACCCGTTATATATTTTTGATATATAACTAGTTATATAACATAGCCGAATCACTATTCATCCGCGTTATCAGCGATCAAAACAAATTTATGAAAATGACTTACTTTGGCAATCTGACCACTTCAGGCAAGCAATCAATTTGCTATAAGGATCTTAAGCATCCCTCATATTGATAATATCCGCGGAAATCTTGTTTACTCCGTAAGATAGCAATACGCCGAAAGTCTATGATGAAATTCAACAAAAGCAACAAAGCCATTTTCATTTCGTTTAGATCGAAAACAAAATGACCAAGACGCTGACATCGTTTTCAGAACATCGTCTTTGTGATCTTATAACATCCCCGAAACAAATAAAAACACTAGAAACACATTTTCAATCCAAATTTCCAGTTTATATCCAGCAAATTTCAATGTTGTCATATGCCGCTATGAAAGTTTACACAAATGACGTCATACACTAGATCGATTTATTTAATTAAACACAACTTCAGAAGCCTATAAGGCCTAAATGATAGATTCTTTTATCTAGACTCTAGCGCAGTTAATTTTATTTATTTATTAAAACTTATTTTGGCAAATTGGAAAACGGTAGGATAAATTCTTTTGGGACTAGCTTATGTATCACCCGATACGACCGAATTACACACGTTTTAGGTTTGCTCTACTAGGCGATAGATAGGGACATTTCATGGATTGTGCTTGTTTTTTCAGGGTATGTGATAAATATAATACATCATTCGTGATCATTTCATACTGAAATTATTAAACTCGTCATCTAAATCGATATAAAACTCGGCAAAAGCCTCGTTTTATATCGATTTAGACGACTCGTTTAATAATTTCAGTATAAAAATGATCACTCATGTTGTATCCTCTATATATATACTACATGCAGGTTATTTATTACCAAGAAGGGAAAATGCAGATCCAGATCAGACAGAAAAGATGTGCCGGGTGATCTTGATCTACATCATTTGAACACTCGATTTAACCCATATTTTTAAGGCCTCATTGAAAATGATTACTACTGTCATAATGTACAATAGTAATTTTAATGCCGAACGTTCTCTAAATATAGAGTTTATTATTATTATTATTATTATTATTATAATTGTTATTATTATTATTGTCCAACAATATTGACCTGGCACTCTTGCATCTGACCTCATATTCGTTAATTTTCGTAAATGTTACGATCGGTAGTCAGGCATCTATTCCAATACTCCACACATCACTGAGGCGTAAATCGAATAAAATATCGGTGTTTTCGCTGATACCCATGTTTATTCAATGACCTTTACGAAAATTAATGAAGTGCCAGGTCAAAATTGTTGGACAATATTATTATTATTATTATTATTATTATTATTATTATTATTATGAAGTTAAGTGTTAAAATATTGGTTTGCTGGTTTCAGGGAGATGGTACAGGTTTGACGAGTATATATGGTGGATCATTTGCTGATGAAAACTTTAAAATGAAGCACACAGGCCCAGGAATACTTTCAATGGTAAGTTCTGCGGTGTACACATTCCTGAGGATACTTCTTGATTTCAAAGGAATCAAACTTATTTACATTTATTTCTTGTTTTTCAACTTTTATTACATGGGTGACTAGTTTAGATCAAGATCAACCAAAATATTTTGTGCTATCTGATCTGGATCTACAATATTTGCCTCCTGGTCAGAAATAACCTTATGATTATAAAACAAACATTTAAGATCATGATCAGATGGTTCAACTTTTCAACTGAACACCCATCTAAATTAAAAATTTATTTAACACAATCCAATCAGGTACATGTAAGAGGGAAGATAGAAGTGTACTTAACATTTCATTTACTACAAATTTGGATTTCAATTAGATTTTGACCGAGCAATCAACCTATGTAAACACCTGTTGTACTGCAGCATTTCACAAGACGCTGACCATGTTTTTTGTGATGAGGGTTAGGACACACGCTCCAGTCAAAAGACGTTTTACTTTACTTCCAATTTAGGTTTTGTTATGGGTTCTTTCCCCTTGCATATGTTAAAATAATAACAAAAGGTGTGGTCTGACTAAAGCAACCTAAAGGCGTGATAAACAATCAACAATGTTCTGTCAGTTATACTTTCCTGCGCTACTTCTCAAGGATAGTTTCTCTGCACTTTGTGATTGATGATTTGGTTGCAAGCCAAAATCTAACTGAAATCTAAATTTGTAGTAATTTTGTACCGTCCATGCTCATGTATATGCTGCATTAACTTTTACTCTGTTTATCTTCCTAAGTTGTGGATGCAGCCAATACATAGATATACCAGCATTTGTAAAATCGTGCCTTTATACAGACTGTCCTCATTTTAGAAGTGTAGCATGGTCCCAAGGTTATAAAGCTGAGATTAGAAACCAGTCTCAAATCTCTAGGATCTGATTGGCTGAAATGGCGATTTGAGACTGGTTTCCATGCTCAGTTTTATAACCTTGGGCACTGTACTAAGATGTGGTATGTCCATGAATGACATTGGTATACTAGTACCATATATAGTTATTTCCTAAATTGTTTAAGGTTTAGGCCATAAGAATACTTACTTTTATTTCAGGCAAACAGTGGAAAGGACACAAATGGTTGCCAATTTTTTATAACATGTGCAAAATGTGACTTCCTGGATGGAAAACATGTGGTGTTTGGTAAGTTTACTCATTAGTAAATGTATAAGGTACAATGAACACTCAGATCTGGATTTACACTAATTGTATTTTCATGTATTATGATATTTCTGACTGAGAAGTGAACAGTGTAGATCCTGATCAGACATGACAGGTGGTATGTGGGATATACGCTGTACCCTTAGAGTTAAGGGTTAATACATTTACTATAAATTCCGATTTGAATTCGATTTTGACCCATCGAACAACCTATGTAAAAACCTGTTGCTCTGCAACACTTCACAAGAAGCCGATCATGATTTTTTTCATGCGACGACTGTAAGATCTGCCGCTGCAATCAAAAGAAACCATGTTTTACTTCCAATTTTAGTTTTGCTGTCAATCATTTTTGTCGCTTTGGAGTCATTCATCTTGTGGATTTTTAAAACAATAACGAAAGGTGTCGCTTAAAGCAACCTGAAGGAGTGATTAACCATGAACAATGTTCTGTCAATTCAACTGTCCCGCTACTCAATGATAACATCTGTTGCCGCACAACTTGTTTGATGTTTAAGTTGCAACCCAGAATCTAACTGAATTCAAATTTTGTAGTATTAATGTTGAGATCCACCATACACATACTATGGGATCTGAAAATCCAGCATCTTCAAAACATGTTAATAATTTATGATTTCATTTGCTGTTTGAGAAACAAAAATCTTTCATTTTGATTGGTTAATAACATAACAGATCTATCTATACATATTTGCTTTATAGAACTAAAGAAACAATACTTTTTACAGCAAAGGGTATCTGAGTTTTACATGTACTATCCTACATACTTTTAAATTATATGCCAAAATTTGTATAGAATTGTGAAGTTTTAAATATCAGCTGAAACTTTCCTAAAAATTGTGAAAAGATGTCTTCATTCATATTTTTGACGTTTTAATCTTTACTGCATTTGGTAAGAACATACAATTATCTGTTATTTTCCTATATCTAGTTGGAGATTTTGTCACACATTTTGACAACATAATGTTATTATTTAATCCGCAAAATGCATTATAACTTATAAGTTCAACTCTACTTTAGGATGACATTTCAAGAACTCATGTCAACTGTCCAGTACCTTTTTACCATGACACGCTACAATTCATAAGGCACATACAGAATTTATAACAAAATTTAAATATTTTAATTACCTTTTTAGGTAAAGTGGTTGATGGCCTACTGGTTTTGAGGAAGATAGAAAATGTTCCAACTGGACCAAATAACAAACCTAAGCTGCCTGTGGTTATCAGTCAGTGCGGGGAAATGTGATGCTCTGTAAGATATGGATACAGTGACTTCTTGTAGAAATGACTTCGAGACTGGAGATATCAGCCAGTGAGAAAATGTGACTGTAAAATAGCCCTTTTCTCTCTCTATATATAAGCCTTATGGTGAGGGCTCATAATGTAGATCCAAATCAGGATCTAAACTGTTCGCTCTTTGATTCATTAGGTTATTTCTGATCAAAACATGAATAGTGCAGATCCTGATTAGACAGCACGAATGTGCTGGCTGATCTGGATCTACACTTATTGCACATGCCATAAAAAGCTTATATATGAAGGTAAAGGATAGGGATACAGTGACTTCTTGTTGAAAATTATCAAATGGCTTGGAGACAGGAGACTGATGTCGGTCAGTGTGAGGAAATGTGAACTTCTTTAACATAGGGACAAAGCGACTTCTTGTTGAAAATAGTAAACTGGCTGAGTTTGCAGTTTCCTTAGAAACTATAAGATGGAAACTGGATGCAACAGCTTAGTCAGTCTTGGACGAAAAGGGAGATAATTTTTTACCCAGTTTTGGAAAGGGAGACAACAATGATCTTAATTGTACAGTGCAACAGGTGAAACACTAAAGTGGTTAAAAATGATATGATGGTTTTTATGCATAATTGAGTTTTACCAGATTTTTCAACCTTTGTATACATTTTTAAATTTTGCAGATCAACTCAAACGTGTTTCAAGTGTTGATCTAAAAAAGCTTGCATGTTTTTGCAACATAAGGGTCCATGCTGGAAGTTTTGTGAACTTGTTTCAAAAAACAAAAAGTTAAAAAAAAATATTTTGTTATTATTTTGGTAATTTGTTGAATATTTGAAGCAATATTAATGTATTTTAACTGGATAATTTGATGTTATATCCAAATTCTTCAAGTTATTAACTTTAGAAAAAAAAATTGTTAATAGAAGAATCATATGTTTATGCTATCATAAATTCAGGTAATTCAATTCATATTCCAAATAATGCATGGTGAAATTTTGTTGAGACTATTTGGCAGTTTCTGATTATGTTTCCATGCATCTTGCAAGTGCTCTTCATATTGCCACAATACTTGAGAATATCATGTGAATGAAGAAAGTTTTTTGTTACAAGAAAGATTGAATATGCTTTTATTTTAGGAATGATTTGTCGTGAAGCTTATCAGCCTCTGATTGAACTATTTCCATGAAATAAAGATATAGAGGATACAACATGAGTGATCATTTTATACTGAAATTATTAAACGAGTCATCTAAATCGATATAAAACGAGGCTTTTGCCGAGTTTTATATCGATTTAGATGACGAGTTTAATAATTTCAGTATAAAATGATCACGAATGATGTATTCTATTTATCACATACCCTGAAAAAACAAGCAAAATCAATGAAATGACCCTTTCTATCGCCTAATAGAGCGAATTTAAAACGTGTGTAATTCGGTCGTATCGGGTGATACATAAGCTAGTCCCAAAAGAATTTATCCTACCGTTTTCCCATTTGCCAAAATAAGTAAAAATAAATAAATGAAATTAACTGCGCTAGAGTCTAGATAAAAGAATCTATCATTTATAGGCTTCTGAAGTTGGGTTTTATTAAATAAATCGATCTAGTGTATGACGTCATTTGTGTAAACTTTCATAGCGGCATATGACAACATTGAAATTTGCTGGATATAAACTGGAAATTTGGATTGAAAATGTGTTTCTAGTGTTTTTATTTTGTTTCGGGGATGTTGTAAGATAACACCGTCGATGTTCTGAAAACGATGTCAGCGTCTGGGTCATTTTGTTTTCGATTTAAACGAAATGAAAATGGCTTTGTTGCTGTTGTTGAATTTCATCATTCATAGACTTTCGCCATTGCTATCTTACGGAGTAAACCAGATGTCAGAAAGTTATATTTTCCACGGATATTATCAATATAAGGGATGCTTAAGATCCTTATAGAAATTGATTGCTTGCCTGAAGTGGTCAGATGGCAAAAGTAAGTCATTTTCAAAATTTGTTTTGATCGCTGATAACGCGGATGAATAGTGATTCGGCTATGTTATATAACTAGTTATATATCGAAAATATATAACGGGTGTTATTACACTCCCACACCGGAAGGTATGTGATAAAATACCTGATCAACAGTTTTGTTGTTTGTTTGTTTTTCAAAAATTGCTGTGGCTTACGACTTAATGAGTAATTTTGGTGTTCCATTGCTCGTATTTAAATAACATCTGTTTATAATAGGTTATAAAAATAATCCAACTACTGTGTGCAAGCAGGTGAACCATGGTCCTTGGAAAACAAAGTCTTGTTCATTTTATTGTCTAGCCTGCTTGCCGTGAGCTTTATTAAAAAAAATTTTAGTTGTCACAATGGTGGTTTGGTGTATGCGTGTTATTGTGTCCGTCTGTCTGGATATGTCCAGCTCACAACTTAAACATGCTTGAAGCAATGATGTTTGTGTACAAACCCTTGGTTGTTGTCTCAAATGTCAAGGTCACTGTTAGGGGTCAAAGGTCATGGTCAGTGTCACAAAAACGGAATTTTCTTGTAGAGGTTCTTAACTTATTATGAATGGTAGGATTTCGAAATAACTTGGCATAAGACTCGCCTTCCTACTCACTGTTTAACAATTAGAATTTTCTCTCCCCTAGTGTTCAACCAGGGCACAATATCGTAAAACTTAGATTGTAGACCAGTCTCAAATCTCAAGCATCTGATTGGCTGAAATGACCTTTTGTTATTTCAGCCAATCAAATGTTTGAGATTTGAGACTGGTATCCAAGCTTTATGATATTGGGCAAAGGAACAGTAACGTATCAGAATAACTTCCCAGAATTTCCTCAAAATGCACTAACAATAAAAACAAGTACTTTCTTATATGAAGCACATGTAAGTGAAAATAAAATCTTCATATATGGGAAAGGGATGGTTGTGGTGGACATATATGCATTGAAAGGAACTGATGGGCTTAGTAAAAGAAATTTTAAGGGTTTGTGGAGTTAAGATGTTGGCAGCAGTATCCATCTTCCCGTTTGTTTTAATTTGTTAACTTCTCAAACCAACACAATTTTCTTCAGCGGTGGGCCAGGTTTTATGTCTTATTTCCTACATGTAAATTGGACACACATTTCCTTCAGGGTTCTTGTGGTGTGACCACTTTTCTTACTTGCAAACCCCATAAAAATTGGCTTTAAGGTAAGTACCGAAGTTATGTACAAAATAAATCTCTATTGCAAGTTATACGATGGGCTACAGTGCGATTCAGGAGGAAAGCGGCGCACGCCCTATCAAATCTTGATAAGCGAACATACAAATATGTAATATTAAGTAAATTCAAAGAAAAACATACGCATTCTTCGGTATCTGTACAGTAAAGTGAAACATGCATATAGCATGTATAGTTTATAAAATGAAATTCAAATAGATCTAAATTATACACAACTCACGACGAAAATGAGATCTTTAAATATTAGTATGTCAGACTTTTTTCTTTTTTATGTGGGGAGTATGGCTTTCAATCACTCTAAAATGAAATACTAGGTCAGCCACTGCAATTTCAGTGACATTGTTCAGCTCTCTTATGATTTAAGAAAAATGACCCAAGCGAAAATGTAAGTACATAATCTGGTATTTTAAGTTTTATTTATTTATTAATAGTATCATAAGTTTTTAAAGTTTAAAATTGTATACATGTATAGACATTTTTACCCAAAATCTGTTTACACAATTTACAAAAACATGTGTCATCATAAAGATACTTAGGTTACTTTAAGTTGATAATTAACTTTTAAAAATACGAGTATATGGCAATAACACATATTACATAGAAATGCTCATGCCCCAATGAGGCGTATTGTAATCACTGTTTGTCTGCCTGTCCCTTTCTCCATCCGATCGTAAGTAATTAAATGACCATATGCTGCTAGGTTGCCAGCGATGCCAGACTGCTAACATCGTGCTAGTCTGCCAACTTCATGCTGCAAGGCTGCCGTCTGCCAGGCTGCCAACTTCACGAGCATCTTTTGATGTTACTTTTATACAAAGGTGCATTAAAATGTTGTATATCTATAATTAATAAGAGATTAACACGGCTCCAGACAAAATTGCACAACAATTGTTTTTGAAATTTCTGTTTATGCGTTTTTTGTCTACAGAATGAATTTCATATCCATTGCTAGGTTACAGACGCGATTATCTAAAAGAACAATGTCGGCAACACTTCGATTACTTAGTTTACTTAATGTACATTAAATGAGCAATATAAACAGAGAGTATGAACGTTTTTAAACGTTTTGCATCAATATACAATTATTCTCAACGGTTACCCGAGAGGGTGGGTGGCTGGGTACATTCTGTCAGAAAACTTCGAGTTTCTCAATTAAAGACAACCCACTTGAAAATTCGATATCCGAGTCAACTTTAATTTAAAAACTTTGACTTATGTGATTAGAAATGGAATCTTCTTGAGAAAGGAGTATCGTGTTTAACCATTTAGCTTTAAAACAAATCAGTTGAGGACTATTATGGTATCATTTAATTTCGCGTGCGTCAGATTTCGACATTTTCGCGCGGGCATATATTCACACACTTGAAGTTTTCTCGTAAGACTAATTACTCAATTGTTTGATTTCGCTAGGGACGACTTCGCGCAGTTTCCCCATCGCGACATACGCGAAAGTTAAAACACCGCAAAAGATAATAATATCACAATATTAATTTTGATTTTTGTTTTGATCCAGGAAAGTGTAGTCATTCACTGGCAAAGAAATTCTGATATACTTCATTACTGTGCCCCAACATCATTGAGCAGCCAGTACGCAAAGTTCTATTTTAATTATGATATGGGGCGCGTCACGGGAAATGGTACCTTCGGACATTTGACGTCAATCTTTGAAATGAAGTCATATTTGAGCAATCGACATTAATTATTATGCATTTCGCGGTAAAAAAAAACATTTCATTGTTAAAATGTGTAACAAAATTACATTTTTGTTATAAGAAATTTATTTATAGTTTTTTCTTAATTTAGTAAAAACTAAAATATCACTAAAAATGACCGAAGGTGCCTTTTCCCGTGACGTGGCCCATATATAAATGTAATCATCAGATAATTATGACGTTTTTCGAATCAGGCATTTTAGTCCTGCTGTGTGACACTACATACATATAACATGTATAAGTAAGATTTTCATCCCGAACATTAACAGAAATGTGGTAGAACTAGCTTTTTCCAAACTGCAATAATAGCGCTTGCAGTTTTCAACCCACAAGATGTACATCCAACATTGTAACGTTCGCGGTAAGAGTTAAGTGTGAAGAAAAATGTATCAATTGGTAAACACCGCGTTTTCAGTTCTCTTAATTGATAAAAAAATGGATGTGAATTAAAGAGTTTCTCAGGGCAGATCAGTCAACGAGCCACCCCTCGTAGTGTAAGAAAAAGCACACCTGGCCACTTTGGTGGTAGGAGATCTAGGTTCATGTCCCAGCGAGAAGTTCGTATCGGAGCCACTGGGAGACTCTTTATTTTGAATCCTTATTATAATTGTCTATGCGCACTTAAATCTGACTTAGAGAAAAAAGTACCTGAAACTACCGTCATATCATTATTTTTCGCGCGGGTATATATTCGCGCAAGACAATGTGTGCGAAACCAAATCCTTGCGAATAATAACCACATAAATCTCTTATGCTATGACAAGAACGCATCTGCGAGAATTCTAGTCTGCGTCACTGCCTCATCTGCGCGATTATTAGGCCCCGCTAAATTAAATATTAGAACAGTACCTTAAACTTTTCTGAATACAGCTGAATAGGTTTTTTCACTGTGATTATTGCAAAAGTTTCGACAAAAGTAAAGAAATAATTCAGTTAAAATATAATAACTATTTTAATTATTTGGCTGGAGAATTTTTAATACGAGAATAAAAATACCCGTCTTTATCTGGTATCGAACCCGGGTCCTTTCATATCTAAGACCGGCGAGCTCATACTGGACTACGGAGAAAATACTGTTTCTTGCAATAAAACCTCTATATATTGAAAATGGACAGCTATTGCGCGAAAATAAAAATAAAAGTTTCGGAGTACGAGTTACTTCGCTTACACTGTAACGAAATTGGGTATTTCTTTTATGTTCATATGAAAGAACGGTAACTCGCTAGCCATGCATGCTGGAAGTGAAAATTAGTTAATTTAGGCGGCAAATTCCATCTGTTCGTTATGCTTTTGGCACAACACAGTCTCTAGTCTTAAAATCTGTGTGACTCTTCTCTTTCTAAAGCGCTCATTCAAATATTTTTTGTTAAAAAATGTAAAATTGCCGTACAATTATTTCCTACATAAACACAGTATTTGTCACTATGTATGTGTATTATACGTGGGTCTTCACTAGTTCTACATCTTGGCTAGCGATTTAAAATAGTAAAAGTGTTATATTTGAGGAATGTATAATATAATACACCGTTTATTGTACGATAGATCTAAATACTAGCGACCCTATTATGTCGAAAACTGTGCAAACAAATGAAAATAGCCATACTTATTTACTCAATTTCCGCTTCCAGCTACCTGTCATTGCAAGTTACCATTCGTTCATATAACCATATAAGAAATAACAAAATTCGTTACGGTGTAAGCGAAATAACTAGTACTCAGAAAAATAAAATTTTATTTTCGCGCCATAATTGTAATTATACAATTTATAGAAGTTGTATTTCATACGCCGATATTTTCCTCCATGGTGCAGAGGTATGGTCGCCGGTCTCAGATATGAAAGGCCCGGGGTTCAATACCAGCTAAAGTCCTATATGTTTTTTATGGGAAGTAAAGATTTTTCCAGAAAATTTATAATTTATATATTTATAAATACATATATAGTTATGGAATTTTCTCGCGTCTAGGTGAAAGTATAACAAAAAATAAACATGTTTTTATATGTTAATATGACAGAATAATAACTTATTGACATTATTTTAAAGGACTTAAAATTGTTTTAAAACCAAGCAAAGTTTCCAATATGCAAAAGTGTAGACCCAATGTAGACCCACAATAGCATGTCCAACATTGAAGTCAGCTTATAGTCGAAGATTATTGCTGTTTCGACTATAAGCTGACTTCAACGTTAAACATTCTTTTGTGGGTCTACATTGTGTCTACAATTTTGCAGTTTGCAAACTTATTTTCATTTTAAGACACTATAACGTCCATTTGAATAAAGTCAACAGCTTACCTTTTTGTCATATGAACATAGAAGAAAATGTTTATTTCTGTTGTTAAACTTTTACCGAGACGGGAGAAAACTTCGTATTTATATAAAATAATTAAATTAATAATTAAATTAATGTACTAAAGAATTTTTACTTTAAAGAAAACAAACTGGCCTTTTACTGGTATTATTACGTCACAAGCATTAAAAACAACAGTTGGAATTTTCCATCTGTATAAACTAATTTCAACTTCAGCTATCTTTTCTAGCGAGTTACCGTTCTTTCATATGAACATATAAGAAATACCAAAGTTCGTTAAGGTGTAAGCGAAATAACTCGTACTCCGAAACTTATTTTTATTTTCGCGCCATAACAGTTCATTATGCAATATGTAGAAGTTTTGTTTGATATATTATAATAAGTGATCTGGTCCCTTAATGTAGCCAAAGGACACCATAAATACATCTTTCATACTGCCTGGCAAGATATCGTGCATAGAAAATGCAAATTATATTAAAAGATTCCCATTATAACCTTAAGCTTTGAAAATCTTGCAGATGATATATTAATTAAACACGTACCTAGAAAGTTTTGAACAACTTTAAGTGTCATACAAAAGTCATTCAAATGGGCATAAGACAAGAAAAATAATCGAATAGGAGTTATCGTTCTTGTTGTCTAAAATGACATTATTCAAGCAGACGATCTGTTAAGGGCCATTTGTGAAGTCTATACGTTTTCCCGCGTAAATACATTAACAATCACGTTTCAGTTCAATTATTCAAATCAGATGACTAGTTCATCGGTTTAATCAAATTAACAATACAAACAAAACTTAATAATTGGGACGCGCCACGGAGAAAAAGGTACATTCGGTCATATTTTGTGAAATTTTAGTTGTTACTATATTTAGAAAAAAACTTACAACTATTTAAACTTTCTCATAACTAACAAGTGCTTTTCTTACACATTTTGACAATGCATATTTCTAAGGCGAAATGCATAATAATTAATGTCGTCTGCTCAACTTTCTGACCTAATTTTAAAGGGTATGTTTTTCTGAATGACTATACCATTCTATGCATTTTTCAAATTGTTTGCACTCTGGTGAGTGGGGCGTTTTTCCGTAACGCCTGTTTGAATATGTTACCTTTGAAAAAAGTTTGTGTAAGAATGAATTATTTGACAATTATAAAAGTTCTAAAATCAACCTATTTTTTCTACACCAGGAAGCTCTTATCTACATTACTAATGCAATAAAACATCTGTAACCTAAGGTATTGGTCTAAAAAAGAGATTAAGTTATGTTACTTAACATAAAAACCTAGTAAAATAAGATGTTAGAAACATTTCTTACGTGCTGTAGCAAGTAATTTGTGCTTATAAGTAAAATATAATAAGATAATGAGAATTTAGGACAAATGTAATACAGTGACATACATTGGGACATAAGCCCGTAACGCTATATTGAAATATGTTACCGAAAGAAAAGAAAATGGGAAAACAGACATAATATATTAGACCTTGAGCTGCCAATAGACCCCCACCCCTGGGGGAATTTCGAAGGATATGTTTTTCTGAAAGCCTATGCCATTCTTCGCCTTTTGCAATTTGTTTGCTTTCTGGCGAGTGGGAAGTTTTACCGTAACGCCTGTTTGAATATTAGACCTTTGAGAAAATTTTATGCTATGAAGAAATAATTGCCAAGTATAAAAGTTCTGAAATAAACCTATTTTTTCTACGCCAGAAAGATGGGTTTTTTTTATTTTTTAATGCAATAAAACATTTGCAACCTAAGGTCTAAAAATAGTCATTAAGATGTGTTACTTCACTTCAAAACCTAGTACAAAAAGTGGTATGAAACATTTCTTACTTGCATTAGCAAGTAATTTCTGTTTTATTTGTTTAATTTATTAATATATATATAATAATGCAGTATTTAAATGTAATAAAGTCACATTGAGACACACTTCTTAAAAAATAAAAAAAAATATATATAAAAATAAAAATAAATACCATATCATAAATCACCATTTTTAAATATGTTACCCAAAAGAACGTATTAAACAATTTTAGTTACTGCACAATAGCGATATAAATTACATACCTTCTTTCATGATAAATTGCGACAATAAGGTATTTTAAGAACCAACAAACATCAGCATGCACTTGTTGGTAAAGGAGACATTTTAAGATGAATTTCTGTATTAATTTACAATTATATCCTTAAGAAATAGTGATTCTGGTGATAAATTTAATCAATTGTTCTCAAAGAAAGGTGACTCAGAAATTATGAAATTCAAGTTAGTAATAAAAAGCTATTAAATTATTTGCATTTGATAAGCTATTAGTGTGTTGTCAAGAATATTATGAGTAAATAAATGTGTTTTATTCATTATATCATATTGATTTTTTATTTTATTCAAGGACAAGCAATATACGTTTCCATTAAAATTACCTGTAATTGATGCATAGCGACTCATAATTAAGATGAGGTAATATGACTGTTGCTTTGATAAAACATTAAACAGTGCCAGTTTTGTTTAAATAAACCAGTATCTTAATCCACTATATCGATGAACAACCTTCCTGCACTTTATGTTTCTTGTATTAAAATAAATAATATATAAGAATTATGTTACAAAAGGATGCTGGTGTATTTTTAATTTAAATAGTGTTAAACTTTAGAGGTTAATGATCTGTGTACTGCTCAATATGTCTTGAAATAAATATGGATGATGTTGATGGTCGTCCTTTTTAAATCTTTTTAAATTAACAATAAACCTATCAATATGGCTCAATGACAACATTGTAGTACAACTTACGTTTGCACTAATTATGGGCTGTTGCATCCAGTCTAAAGCTAAGTCAAGATACTCTCGATTGAGACAGATAACATTAATATGTTCTAACAAAATCTAGAAAAGAAAGAATAAACAAAATGTACAATTTTTTGTATCATTTTATTGTTCTATTCATGTATTTTTCATCTTATAATATGTTACAAATTTTTACTTTAATAATAAGCAAACATACTAAGAAAAGCAAGAAACTGCAAACAATTAGTTAGCATTTTGATAAATATTTTTACATAATATTTTATTATGTTAAAGTTGATCTATAACAAATTTAAAAGCTACTTAATTTAAGCTTTAAACTGCAAAAATTAGCTGATTTAATTATCTGATGTTAGAAATGTTTTTAAAAGTAGTTTTATTCATCTAAAATACTAAGGTTCCGTGTAGAATTTGTAAAAAAAATTAAAACAGCATTAGCATTATATAGCAATTTTTTAACTGGAGTAAAATAATTTTTACCTAAAAATATTATATATAAGTCAAAGTTAACTTGTCTATTAGCTTACCATCACCTGCATTACACAGATTGTCTTTCAGATTAGGATGTTTTATTCTTTAACAGTTATTTGTCTTAAAAATAACATTCTACAAAGATCTTAAGGAATTCTTAACAAATTCTTAAGCTTTCTTTGAACAATGGAAAAATAATGTTTTATTTAGGACAATTTATTGTTCATATTTCACATGTTTTATTTACCAGTAATATCAGTTATTATTGCTCTAAAAGACCTGAACTGGTGCTTTCAACTTTGTTTTAAGTAAACATAGTTTATATAAAGTTAATATTCACATTATGAATGACTCTAGGGTAATCTAGATACAAACTATAACACGGTTTAAATTTTTTTTCTTTATTCTAAGTCATTTTTCTAAAAACATTAAGGTAATTCATACCCCCAGATAGTACAGTTGCACTAGTGATGAAAATTAAATTATCATTTTTTAAACAATTTCAAAACAAACTGTTATTATATTGTTACAAACAGATAAATATTGATAATAACAGGAGACAATTGTTAGAAAAAAAAAGAATTTTGTAAGAAAAGTAAAAAAAAATGTAGTACCTGCTATGTTGTCTAATCCGGGTGTCAAAATAAAGCACTTTCCGCTTAAATATTTCAAAAATAATTAATTACAATATCCAGTTTAATCTAGGGTCAACCATTGTTACTTTTTCAAAATAACTTGAAAATATTGCTCTTATAAATCAAAATCCAAACACATCATCCTTTGTCCCATGAGGTCACTCACCCATGCAAAAAGCATGCACATCAGGCCCACTTGTGTTTACCTGTAGGACAGTTTATTCTCTACATGTATAACAATGTAAATCTTGTGTGATGGGATTTGTGCAGTGTTTTGAAATTCATACTAGTCAATGTTTAAAAAAGTTATTTTGAAAAAGTGACACCTGTTGGCCCTAGATGGAACATTGAACTGGATATTGTAATTAATTGTTTTGGATTTATTTGAGTGGAAAATGCTTTATTTTGACACCCGGATTAGACAACATAGAAGGTACCACATTTTATTACATTTCTAACAAAATTCATTTTTTTCAACAATTGTCTCCTGTTATTATCAATATTCATCTGTTTGTAACAATATAATAACGATTTGTCCGGAAATTGTTGAAAAAATTGATAATTTAATTTTCACAGCTCATCATTAAGACAACTGTACTATCTGGGGTATGAATTACCTTAATTAAATAATTAGGTAACAAATAATTAATATTAATTAGTTTTATTTGTAACACTTTTCAAAGCAATATTTTTAACTCTTGTCTTTTCACTGTTTGGAAACAATTCTAAAAAAAATAATTTTTTTTTGGAATTTCAGTCTAATCATTTAATTTATAAATGAATTGTACTTTGTCAATATTGTAACTTCAGAATTGTATGTTACGGAGATTTGAGGGTTAAAGATGGACAAGCTTAAACACTGTTACATTTTAACCGCATAACATAACATAGTATACACTATAAACTACTTACCATTATTATTTTATAGTTTAATCCAAAATGATTGCATAGTTGTGATACAGTTTTGTAAATGTGTTCAGTTCTTTGTACAACAATATCAGTTTTAGAGAAAATACTTCATTTAATCAGTAATATTAGTTAAAAAAACGACTGTCAATGCAATTAGAAATCTACACAGGGCTAACAAACATCAGGACATTGCACAGATCACACATGATTAATTTCTTCAAAAAAATATCAGCTAACACAATTAAAACAAATAAAAACAATGAAATAAGCCTTATTTTAATGAGTAACATGTGTTATGTTTGTGAAAAATTTGAATTCATGCAAGTTTCAAGAACACTTACAGTTATCAAGCACAATTATTCAAATAAACACTATATTTTTGCTTGTTCATCGCAAAACATGAATATTATGATTGAATTAGCAATAGTGTAACATATTAGATTATGGTAAAATGTTTACTTTTGCCAGTGTGATTTTCATGAAAAACACACTGCTTCATATTGCTTGATCACGCAGCTTTCAAAAACATATATTATTGCCTAAATTTTCTTACAAACAAAAATCCTACAGGTAAGTTTTTGACTAAAATTTCATCTTTTTAGGGTTATGTGTGCGACATACTTAATATGTTGAGTAAGAGTAAAATATTTGAAATGAAAAATACATCAATCAAAAGAGAATACATCATCCTTATAAAAAAAAAATAAGTTTTAAGAAGTCATAGCTGGAATTGAGCAGAATTAAAGGTTCAAAATCCGTATATTTTTTCTTCACATTTTAGGGTATTAAAACCTTCGTAACACCCTTATGCTCCACTCGCCAGAATGCAAACAAACTGCAAAATATCCGGGACATAACAGGCTTTCAGAAAAATCATGTCTACAAAATTCTCTAAGGGGGAGCAAACATGTTCCTGGCCACTGGCCTAGAAGGTACCTTTTCCCATGACGCGCCCCATATCATCCATGTCATACACTGTTCAAAATGTAAACATAAACAACAACGCTTAAGTCAATAATTCCCTTCCTTCAGAATGTTTCCAATTATATTTGTTTAAATCAGTATTATTATACCCCCTGCATTTGAACTTCCTAGGGGCTACACAGGAATAATGCTCTTGGTCGGTGCGTCTGTCCGTCCCGCCCAATTTAAACTATAAGGTAATCGTACATTTCTTTAAAAAAGTATTATTAAGGCTAAAATAGGTTTACTAAAATGAAAACAGAAAAAAAATTTCTAAAACAGAGCTGTTATCACGAAATTTTGTAACACAAGAAAACAGAAATGCAGTATAATTCAACAGTCTGTGCATAGACGAATTCCAATCAGACGAATCTTTGGCATACTTATGTTAGTTGTTGGGTCGCCTAGGAACTTAATGTTGCGTATAACTTTAAAAGTTTTCATCCTATTGGGTTAATACATGGAATATATTATCTGCATGAACAAAGATATATGTTACAACAAGAATGATAGCTCATAATGAGCTATTTTTTAATACTGGATATTTTAAATGACTTAAAATGATACAGCGTCATATGCAAAACAACTTTTTTAAATAACTTATTTTCCCGCCTTCAATCTATTCCATCGTCCTGGTTATCACCCAGGACCTTCCTTCCCACCCCAACACAAATCAGACAAACTCACGCACATACACTACCTCCCACAAAGCAATATCTTAATGAATTCAACATGAAACGTGGCCATGCCAGGAAACTAGGTTAACAATGCTTTAACAGTCTTCCTCTAAACTAAAGTATTTATGCAGTTATGACCTCAAATCCATTCTAAAGCTACGGTTCCACATACACTACTAACAAAATTTCAGCAAATTACCTCCATCATAACTCAAGTTATTGAGAAGAAACTGTTTTTCTATTTTTAGTAACAGTGACCTCGACCCGACTGGGCCCTGAGCTAAGTTTGCATAGACTACCAACAATCAAAATGTCAACTAAACAGCTCATTTTAACACACAAATTATTAAGCAGAAACTGTTTTACTATCATTAGTAGCAGTGACCTTGACCTTTACATGACTTGTCCCTAACTACGAATCTCATGTTAGATCTGTATGCATGCTTGCTTTATCCAAAGCTTCAGCATGACTGGTTTATATAAACTGAAGGCGGCCGGAAACCCTCTGTTTGACACCGTTTAGCACCGTTTCTATTTAAGTAACATTGACCTTGACCTTGACCGGACAGACCCTAAACCCAATCTCATGCAAGGTCTACAGTAACAGTGACTGTGACCCGACTGGCTCCAAATCCAATTCCAAGCTATGTTTTTATGCAAGCTTGCTATACCCGAAGTTTCAGCAAGATTGTTTTATCCAAACTAAAGTTATTGACCGGGAAGCATATGTTTAACGCCCGCCATAACCCCAATCACACAGCCAGGATATTCCTTGAAAACATAGTTAATTATAATAATTTCCTTCAAAGTTTCCATTATTCTCGTTTTGTTACTATTTATATCCCATTTGTTTATCATCGATTATTTCACTTATGGCTTTTTATTTAGTTTATTTTATCTTGGCCTAGCTACCTATCTTGAAGTCTCGCCTCTTTCGTCATTCATGTATTTTAAGAAAATGAGATCACATTTACATCCATTTTAGAGATTTGTAGGTGGCAGCACATGACATTGAACAACCAAAGCGCATGATTACCAGTTGATAAGACACTTTCTTATGACTTTTAAGCTTATGAAGATATTTAACAATTGTAAAGGTAAGGCGTTTTAACTAAGTTAATTATTATGTACATTTGTAATTTATATATAAAGGACTTGATAGTTTGAGCTTATACCTACATAAACATTTTTTTCAAAAACGAAAATAATTTATAACTAAGCTGCGATGTTATCTCCTTTGTTAAGCAGAAAGTTAGGATCAGCTTTTTTTAACCATTTACTTCATATATAAACGGGGGTTATAGGTATATCCAGATCAACCGGCACATCCGATCAGGATCTACACTGTACTCCATGGGATATGGTTGTGGTCCTTGGTCGAACAGTGTAGATCCGGATCAGCATGCCATCCGGACCGTGCCATCTGATATGAATCTACACTGTTTGTTTTAGATTCGTTAGATTATTTCAGACCAAGACGGGGTCAGTGAAATCCTAGATTAGACGGCACTGGTGTGTCTGCTGATCTGGATCAACATTGGTCGATCATGCGATAAAACATCCTGGGTTAAATAGAAAGATTCATATCGTAAAATATTGAGAGGTGTAATATGACTGTTGAATAACTATTGTGTTTACATGATATGTATAAATGAATTTACAGTTTTTCTTTTATTCTTTCTTTAGCTATATTACTTCAGATCGAAGGACCAGTCAAGTTTAATACAAGTCAACTTGTATGATGGTGAGTTGTCTTTTTAATATTTCAATGTAAGCTAATTTGGAATTGCTCAGTCTTTGAATGAAAAATTCTTAGTATGTTGTATAAATGATGTTCAGGCAAGGCTTTCTGAAAGCAGGGCAAGGTCGCATTTTTACTGTATTTGGGAGTGCTCTTATTCATTGATAAGCACTTGTGACCAAACCCATAGTATATGTGTATATGAGATTTATAGGGAAACGTTTAGCTTTTTAACATTTCAAATAAAACAAATTTCGTATTTGGACCTTTCTGTTGCATACTGCATAGACATAATTTGACCAAATTTGTCTAGTTCTAATTTAAACTGTAGCTGTACTGTGTTAATTCAGCTGTTTTAAAGCATAATGGATGACAATAAACAGTCAGTTCGAGACACGGATCCACCATTTTAGGACATATTTAATTCTTCTAACACGATGAGTGGTCTATTTCAATATGCCCAAAACTGTGAAAAAGCAAAACACACATATCAGGAAACGACACATTCAGAAGACACAGCCTCCCACAAAGCTCAGAAGAAGAGAGGAAGAGATGACTTGACTTATAAAATGACAAGGATGGGTTTAATTTAACCCCCTTTCATAGTGTTCTTACTGATCTAAATTCATTGACTCAGGTCTCAGAAAGGTAATTGAGTACCAACCATTTTGCTCGACAATTCTATAACTTTTTTTGTTAATTCTTATGTTTTATATGTTTGTGTGCTTTTGTATGCAACATTGTCACGTTGATTGGTGGGTTGGAGTTTATTCATCAAGACAACTTGTACTTGTTTGTTTATGTGAGTACTGTTGGGGGAAGTGTGGGGTTGGTGCACCCTAGAACCTGGTTTAAACCCTCTGCTGGCAAATCTTTTAGCAATTGTTTGTTCCAAGGCGGTAACCTCTCCGGTTCTCATTTTCGTAAATTCTTTGACTGTGGTGTCTGTTTTGAAAATGATCATTTTATAACCCATTTTTCCTCTCTACCTTATGGCTGTGTAAGGAGGCTGTGTCTTCTGGATGTGGCAATTCCTGATATGCATATTTCACTTTCTTCACTAACTTATTTTTTATGTATTAAAGCTTTGAAACCGGCAGAACAAAATTTCAATTAAAAGAATACTTATCGGAAATACTTATTACAAAAAAAAACGAGCAAGAACCCTACGATGAAAATTAAAGGTTGAACACAAGCTTCGACTAAATAATGAATCCCTAATTACCTGGGATAAAATACTTATTTTACGAATCTTATAAGCTTGTCCACTGCATTCTCATTGATTCACTATTTTTTTGGTTCTTTTTTAGTGGTGCTGATAAATTATAAACTCTTTCTCTCTATTTTTATCTATATTGGTAGACAGTTTTCAGTATACATGTATGACTGACTGTTCAATTTTCACTGCGCAAATGATTATTTATTGAATCCGATAAGGACGGATTAAGAGTGCAATATACTATTATAGGCATTTTAACTGCTTTATCTTGTTTATACCCTTATGAGCTTGTCACAATATATAAATTTTACATGTACATATTGATTGGTATTTTAAGTTATAATGTCAACAAAAAGTTTAGCGATCAATTCGTTGTAAAATAGAGAACATTTATTTTGGTATGCACCCGATTTTATTGTTATTGTGATTTCCTGCTGTAAAAAAATATTACCATTGCTATTAGATGAAATATCTGTTAGTGATTAGCTCGCATGAGCCAAAGGTCAAGAGATTAAGTGATCAAGATTCGCCTAGCGTGTCAATCGTCCGTTATCAACTTTTTCAACCAGTGCCCAAGGTTATAAAACTGAGCATGGAATCCAGTCTCAAATGTCAAGCATCTGATTGGCTGAAATGGCGACTGGTTTTCATTTCAGCCAATCAGATGCTTGAGATTTGAGACTGGTTTCCAATCTCAGCTTTATAACCTTCAGCCCAGGTGTTCTTTGGAAAACTCTGGGCGTCAACATTTTGTTTCAGTTTTTGAACATACAAACTTCAAACTGCTTTAACATTCTGGCTTTTCTGAGTCTTATATTGACTAGTTTTTGTGATAAAATATAAATATTTTTGCAGCTTGGACAAAATACCACTATCAAAATGTAACTATAACTCCCAAGAGCTTTCTTGGACAATTAAAGATTTCAAAGTTGATAGGTAAACTGAAATCATTTCGTTTTACAATTAAAAATAAAACAGCATAACATGTTTTGATATATTTAGCTTCTAAATAGAAAAAGTAAAAGTGTAACAACAGTTTGATGGGACTCGGTCCTTGTGTACCACGAAACAATCAACTGCACTGATGCTTCGATTTATTTAAGGTTTTTACCCTATAGATAGG
Organism: Corbicula japonica; assembly: GCA_038501625.1. Taxonomy (NCBI): domain Eukaryota; kingdom Metazoa; phylum Mollusca; class Bivalvia; order Venerida; family Cyrenidae; genus Corbicula; species Corbicula japonica. The sequence goes on from JAZAYU010000107.1 coordinate 393,194, forward strand.
GTCAATGTTCCTTGTAAAGCAGCGAATATCAAATATTTCTATGAATTAAATGTTATTTACAAAACTGCTTTAAACAGTGTTCATTATATGTAGTATGGTCTATACAAAGAACATTTTGCAACTAAACTTATGTATTTAGAGAAAAAAGTACCAAATTGAATGTTTGACATTGTCTTTGGACTTAAGGCGAACTTTATACAATTTGTTGAACAAGTTTAGTTAATAATTAATTTTTACTTCTTAATTTCGAAGGAGAAATCTTTTCAGATTGCAGAGATAATGCATATTGACTTCTAACAAGATATGGGGTCAATTACGTTGAAATATAGTTAATTAAATTACAAATACACTTAAAACCTTCAATTAAATTAGAACTACCATTATACATATTCTCTAATGTGAATAATTAAACTACAATTATATTGAAAATGGAATTAATTAAATCACAAATTACATATAATTTATATATTTATTTTTCATCAATCAAAGAAACAAATTTACAAACAGAACACTTATGCCACATTACTTTAGCTCTGATTCAGGTTTTTTATCCAAACTGTTATTTATGGCAAACGGATTGCACAATTAATCCGATATCCATGGTTATCGACCAATTACTATAGATATCGGCCCGATAACCAAAGTTTTTGACGATAACTAGGGTCACTGCCCAGTATCTATGGTTATTGGTTAAAACCTAGATATCTGGCGATAACCAAAGTTATTGTCAATAACTATGGTTATCGGACTAATAACTATGAATATCGCTAAAGAACTATAGTTACCGACCGAAAACGTGGTTAAAGGACAATAATAAACATCGTTATCTAACTAGCAAATATATCGATATACAACTGTATTTGTTTTCTTCAGACGTAAGTGTCGTGTGTTGTATTGGTATACTTGGCGTGGAGGTCCGGTTCGAATACTTACAAGCATCACATTATGAAAATAAACATTTTTTTTTTCGAATTCACTTGTTAGAATTAATTTGAATTTACTACATTTCAATTTAGGATACCTTAGTAATAAATAGTGTTTTCTACAAATATCTGTTACAATATGAAATCGTACAGGGAAAATGCAATTTACTGTAGCGCATACACGCTTAATATGCAGTTATTAAAATTTTACACAGCTGGTTTACAAATAATCCATCTGTAGTGTTTTTTTTTCATTAGTGTGCCTGGGTTCTGAAAGTTTTAACAATCATGTACATGTTCTCATACCAGTGTTGACAATTTAAGAAAACAACATCAGATTTAATAATAAACTGCACTTAATTACAATTACACATTTGAATTACACATGTCTGCTGCTTACCCCTAATGATTACCATTACTACCTCCTAAACAAATATATTTAACACTGCTTTAGTGTTCTTAGACAAGGCATATTTTAAACAGCTGCAGACTGGGTCCTTTAGTCTAATTGGTAAACATTTATACAAACTGTACCTGCATTCTTCAAGTATTATGCCAGAATGACAAGACACTCATAAATTACATGTGTGCATAAATATTTGCATTCTGTTGTTGTGACGGTTGCTGTGTGACAAGCGCTTCAACTTATTGAGAATCAGCAATTGTGAATCGATAGTTAGTGTGGATTTCAGGTTTGGAATTCTTTTTAGAGGATAAAATGGGAAGTATTAATTGTTGAAAAGAGACACTCAAAGCCAAAGGATGTGGCTGGTTACCCTATTGATGATGTCCCAAGGTCAGTAGCCCTCTACTACAGAGGTATTCAAGACAAAGAGGGAAAAGTGTTCTTAGAAGTTATTGGATCACCGGTATCTAGCAACCCACCATGGCCAGCTCCACCTGAAAAGGGGTGGTGTCGTGTTACCGTGTGATTATATCATTACTGTCCTATGTCAAGATGACTTTAAGGTTGTATCGAATGCAGTAAGTGCCATACCTGAAGGCTATGCAATGGGGTGCTATACTGCTTTTGATAATACTTTAATAAAAATAACTAACTTATTGCATTATTATTTTTTTATTTATTACTTATTATTTTCAAAATAATTTTGAAACCTAAGTCAGAAAATGTGAAAATGAATTCGGTCTGTCACAACCATTACACAGAGCTCTGTCAAATTTGACAATCAAAGGCACATTGATAAATTTATTTTCGGAACTGATTTAACCTGAATTTGTTAAAATTTCTCTATCAATAATTGCTACATTTGTGAAAATAAATGCAAGCTGAGACTAAAATAATTGCAACATATTTTTGGGTAAGACTTTCTTGCATAGTTAAAAACACAAAAAAATCAGATTATTGCTGTAAATATATTTTTTTTCCAAAACGAATAAAAAGATTTACCGGAACTGGTTGACAAACGGTATTCCAACATGACTGTTCATTGAATATCAGTAAAAATGACATTTTCAATTTTTTCATGTCGCAGTCATTTCCTTGAGTGACATTAGCAAGAAATGTTGGTTCAACTCGTATTTCGATATGGTTAATATATACCAAACATCATACGAACACTAGAATTGAATTATAATTATTCATATCGTCATAATTGACATCAGAATAGCCGAAAATTCCTAGAAATAGTATGTCGCAAAGGGGTCTATATTAATATTAACGTAAACCTTAAGCTTAATGGGAAACAAAACACCGATGTTAGGCCATGTTTTAACGGGTATGGTTTAGTTTATTCGAAGTTACTTAAAATTATACAATTCTCCGATAAACTGACTAACCTAGATTAATGAAATGGTTGTCGCAAATATACTGGTCAGGAACGTTAAATGCTTTTAAACTTACTTTAACAAATGTAGACGTCATAGACAAACATTAAGCTTTGGCTTACTAAGTCTTAAAATATAATTATGTGGAATGAAACAAACTCAAATGCAATCGAATCATCAAATCTAAGATTAGGCGAGAGATAATAAAATTACAGCTGGGACGTTAGAATTTGTCAGGTACGTTAAAAAGTATACTTACTTGCTCGTCCGTAGTTTTGAAATTATATTTCCGTATCATTGTTCTTCGTTTTTCATGCAGTCTTATTTTGTTATTGAAGTAAAACATGCATTTGCGGCAGTTTATATATTGATTGCATAGCAGAAAATTAAATAATGACTGTCAAGTACGTTAAAGTCAGGTACGTGTACATGAAACACGATTCTTTAAATAAAAAAGTTATTTCCCCCTACTTTTTCATTTTCTTGGCACTATCTAACGTATGCACACATATTTTGCCCTTATACATCGGTTATAACAGACATTTTTGAGCACAAACACAATTGATTTGTATCATGTCGGGTACGTTAACTGTTTTTAAAAATCTAGGTTAGATTAATTACTTTCAATAATATAGCTAGAAATATATTATTTTTATTGCAATTACAGCAAACCAATAGTAAATACGACTTTGTTACTTTTCAATTGTTTTGAAACAGTTCAAGTTTTGAATAGTTTTGAATTGTTTGTCAGGTACGTCAAAAATATGCATATTTTTAAGGTACATTTTAAAACTAAAATAATGTAGTGTGTTCGCAAAAACTATATCCTTTCCTATGAATAAGGACTGAAGTGTATAAATTACAAGGAAATGTCATATAAACTTTCTTTGTTTTTATTTGTCAACTGATTTTGCAAAGTTCGGGTATTTATTTTTTGTTTTGATTACGTAGTGGTTTTATTTTACACGCATACCTTAAAATATTTTATTAAACACTTCCCAATAGAAAGATACTGTCCACAGTATCTTGGTGATAAAGTGGTACATTTAAAACGTATTAATTGTTGGATTCAAATGAATATCATTGAAATTAAGGTGATGTATAAAAATATAAGGTACCTGACTTTTAAAAATGGGTGAGTCATTAATAAGCTGAAATTCGTGGACTAAGTATATCAAGAAATGACCCCATTGTCATTTTACGTAAGGTGGAATGTTAATAATTGGTTTTATAAAGTTATTAATGTACAATTGTAATGTTTTTCACAACTTACAATGTGCAAATGCTGCATTAATTGACATTCAGTGTGTTATGTTAAGTACTACCATATGAACAAGTGTAATAATCTTGAAATATGTTGTATAAGCAGTGTGCAAGTTTCTGTTAATATTTGCTATTTGTCTACTATTATTTCATACAATGTTTTACTGCGTTTATTTCTAATATACAGATTCCAACAATTTAACTCATCAGCGGTTACAATCTCATAATATTAGCCTAAAATTTATGGTAAAAAACCCGAAATATAAAACATATATCAGCAAGTAACCTTGTTGTTTTTAAACATTGTAAGAAAATAAAATAATGACTCCTTGTTCTGCCTTATGTTGGTATTCTTGATACAATACTGACGGCCAACGTGATGTGACTGACAGACCAACGTGTGCAAAGCAAGATGCCCTTAATTCTTCGAACATGATGAAATTGATTGCTGACTTTAATAAGTTGAATTATTGATCTTATATTATCGCAACTTAAAAGACAACTGGAACTTGATTTAAATCTGCCAAAAATATTATTCAATTATGATGACGCTAAAGACTTGCATGTGTATGGCATACATAGTATGATAATGTCACTAGCAATCTATCACGTAAGCACGTAAGCAAAACGTACAAACATCAGGCAATGATTAAACCACCGGTCTTCGGCAACCCCAGCTTTTCACCAAATTGAAAACATATTTTATAAATAACAGATCTTAATGTCATTCTTATATAATGTTCATGTTATTTGTATCCTCATTTTTACTAAAGCAAAGTGTATTATAGGGAAACCACTGCGTTAGAGTTTGGTAAACTCATTGTAGAAGTAACTTCCTCTTACATTTACATGAGCCAATTTTAAACTTCTTATATCTACCAACGGAAATATATAATTCAAATTATACAATGCAATCAATAAGCACTTATTTTCGCAAAGAGTTTTCATCAAAAATCATTTCAAGTTTTCCTAACGATTGTATTCTTCGTCTTGGGACTGTTTTGTTAGGTTTGCAGTTCGAAAAGCTTTTTGTGTATCACAGTCTTTTTTGTGTTCCCAAAACAAAGTTCGAATGCTTGTAAGCATAATATTATTCACGAACATGTAGTCAATTTTGAGTGAATAAAGGTTTGAATTGTATTCGTGACGTCGCTGTCGTTCGTAAATTGCGTTAATTAATCAGTAGCTAACATATCATCTGTACATTACTTACATCATTATTGTTTATTCCTGACAGTACAACATTGTTTAAGCCTGAAATTGGAAAAAGAAACTTCCTTAGAACGGAGTCCTCTATTTTGGAGAACCATATTTTAAGAAAACTTCTATTCTACTTGTAAATTTATTGGGAATGCGGAACTGGTTGCTTTGTGGTGAACCCCTACATGTAAAAGCAATTTCTTGGATGCTCAACGGAATTAGAAACGTGATGAATTTATTTCTCTTTAATGTTATCCATGTATAGCAAACTTGTATGTTATAGTTTTCTTGTTAAATCCTATTATCTTAAAATGTCTTATTTATATTAATAATATTTTACAGTCTAATGGGGAACTTCGCATCACGACCAAAACAGGATGAACAATATGAAACTAGTCATGCTAGTAGAGAGCAGAAAAAGGAAGATCAATCTCGTTTCTCAAAACGGTTTAGCGAGAAGTGTAAGTGTCATCTTGAAATCTCTTTTCAAGTTTAGCCATGACATATTCAAAACAACAAATTCTTTTACACCAGCATTACAATAAACATTTAAAACACAGAATTATATGATTTATGTTTTAAATCGACCATAACAATACTGTCTGAGAATGGATGTTCCAAGCTAAAAATAGATTAAACAAGAAAAGTATAACACAGATGTGTTATATGTGGACGACATTTAAAAGAAGTTAGATGTTGGGTGTAAGAGTTCATGCAGGTGATGGATTGTTTTTAAACAAAGAAAGAATTTTAAAGTGCTACTATAGTGTTGTCTTTTATTGGCAAAGGGTATTGAGCGTTGAAGGATGTGATTGTATATAACATGTAGTTGTGGAACGCGTTGTATACAAGGAGTGCAGTTTGAAATGAAGTATACCGGAATTGGTAAGGAATGGGATTTATGATGAAATTTGTTTGCTGAACATTTACAAGTTTGCAGTAAATGTAGTGAACGATTTGAAAACAAATGAATTGAAAAATTTTCCTTCTAATTATAATGAAAACTAGCTAGAAAATAGTGGAAGAGATGGTTGTTGTGGTAACATGAATTATGATGAAGAATTTACAGAACCATATGTGTTGATATGTATTCAGTTTAGGATACAAAATAATTACTCACATTTTAAGGATTTAATACACCCCTTTTTGCAACATTTCAAAAACGGCAAAATGCCTTTCAATGAAAATTTGCAGAAATAATTGTTAATTTTGTTTAGTTTGATACCTTTCTTTTTCAATCGATGGTCGAACAAGGAGGAGTGTAGTGGATCGTTAAGAGCACTCAAAATTTCTTAAATGTAACTGATTTTTCATTATTGTCATTGTAGATTTTCGTAAGTAGATACTCTACTGAGAGTTATATAAGCCATACCTCCTTGTTATATCGTTTCCCCGATATCAACAGCAGATGAAGATGATGTTAGACCTTGCACTTTGTGGACAGTTACGCCAACATTTAATTTTCATGAAGGAGTTACCTTGAAGTTAAACATTATCATAGCACTAACCACACTACAATGAATCTGCTCTATTTAAATTCAACAGTATCTTTCAAAATTGTCCTACCACGTACATGGCAATTCCTTTGGTACTTTCAGGATGAAAAATCTATACTAACTTTCTACATTCAGCATCTTGATCCCGTAAACCAGGGGGAGGGGGGGTTGGGTCTGGGGGATGGGATGGGATGGGGGATGAGTCACAATTATTCTAAACAACTGAAAAAGACCTAAAAATGTTTATACAATCATTATTTACTTTATAGACACGAAATCGTCTTCTTGTAAAACAGAAACCCACTAGAACCGTCAATTTCAACATCAGAAACATTTGTAAACATAGAACCATCATATATAGGTCACATTCACGCGCCAAAAATCAAGTCATAGGATTGCCAATATTCGTAAACAGAACACAAACTACAATATCATCCAAGAATAACTATCTGAACAATGTCTCTTACTACATGTACACTCTTTATATAACTGCTTACAACAATAAACTTTCAATTCGCATACATGTGTAATTAAACGAAAACACCGTCTCATCGATCTATTTATATAATTTATATATACATATTCTCAATTATAAATAGCTTGACCTTGAACTTTACGTACATACAACATGGTTCTCGTTCATTACTCAACGATCTATATATAAAGCCGGGCCACATGGTTCTCAGCATTCGCTAATAACCTTTATTTAAAGCCGGGCCAATTATCCCCTTGAGCCGGCCTAATTGTACTATAATAAAGATAATCAAGTAATAGTTACATAGTAATAATATATTATGACCCATCATTCGTCCAGAAAAAGCTTAGATAAACCGTGTACACCTGAGTGAGACCATTTTCCCGATCAGTTTTGTATGCTTATAAGGCAACTTAAGTTTTTCGTTAACTTTCCGTTAAATTAAGGGAGGGTTAACGAATATATTTTACCAGCAACTGAAATTTTTAACGACAATATACTAAGGGATTTTAACGCTCAACGTTTATTTAATGTAAAAGTATCCGTTAAATTAATGTTAAATATTTAACGAGATATACGAGCAACTGGGACAGTGTTTTGCAAATAACACTTTCAACAATATGCAATATATTAAACACAAGGTGCAACAGAAGGTGCAGACTCGAGTTTCAAGAGTACTGAGGCTTCAGAAGACATTGGCGAAGAGAGAGCTCTAATCGCCCAGGAGAAAACTAAAACAGTTCAGGCAATCGATGAAAGATCTGAAAATAATATTATAAATATTGCCTTGGCTGAAAGAACTGCCCAGAATGTCATAAGTATCCCATCTGATGAGGACACTGACAAAGTCAATGCTATCCAGAGGGTGTTCTCGGACCTTGTAGAATACATGGAACCCACACCCATCCTTGACCGATTCATGACATCCGGGCTGTTTAAAATCTCGCAGATTCGAGATATAATGGTGAGTTTATGTTTGAATTTGTAATAAAGACCACATAATAAAGGCTAGACGCTTTCCAGATATGTGTTAGTTGTATTGAACTGAATAAGGTTTCTTAAGAATCTCTGATAACAAGGCTGTTTACACGCAATGTCTACAGATAAATATCTGCTTTTTTCGTGTAAGTATAAGAGGTAATTTAGTTAAAATCTCAATCATAATAATTACTAGGTACGTAACCAGAGCACCCGAGCAAGATGACAAGACAAACAGAAATCAACCGAACTCTGAAAATTTACATGTATTTTGTCAATATCAACACCAATGTATTGGTATTAACAAACAGAAATATACATATTAGAAATGGCTACATCTAGAAGACACAGCCTCCACACACAGCAAAAAAAACGTTAAGAGAAAAAAAGACCATGGGTCATATAATGACCTATTTCAAATTAGACACCTTAAACAATTAACGAAAATTAGAACCTGGGGAGTAACTGCCTTAAGCACGCTATGTTTGTAAATCTAACAGTTCAGCAGAAGTAAAGTTCTATTTTTTTGTTAATTTTTGTGGTGCTTGAAATTCATCGTAGTATAAACACGTGCTCTCTTTTGCTTCGCATTTTGGCTGTGTTGGAAGATGTTCAAAGTCTACTTCTGCTAGTGTATTTCTTTTACTGGGAGTTCGGTTAGAAGTTACAATTAATTGCAGAAATGTCCATAGTGTGAAACTAATTTTAAAAATCTGGACGATTAACGGTTGCGCGTGTGTATTGGCTAATGTTTTGTTAAGTTCTTACCGATTTCGAAAAGTAAAAAAACCTTCAAACTTCAAATGTGTGCTCCTTACACAACAAGTGTCAGATTCCATTCTACATGTCCAGTGTGCCCCTTTCATACTTTTAAAAATTCACAGATCAAGTCCATGATCAGCCCATACCTTCGCCCCTTAAGCAGTTTTGTCTTTGACCGTTTCTTCATCCTCAACCCTCCGCATCCCAAGAATGAATAACTATTCGCATTAACTTGTGGAAGAACATTACTAGAACGTATACATGCACTCTGACTTAAAACGGTTTGCACATAAGTTTTTGTGGTGGTAAGGCTTCGAAAAAAGTGTTATTATGACATTAGTTATGAATGAAAATAAGGTTTAAAATGTACACCAGAACACCGGGACTTCTCCCACTCTCCCGTTCCAACCCCCAGTGTCCTTTATAAATACTCATTTGTAACATACATATGAATAAAAATTGTCATTTAAAGTATTGCTTTTCATACAGAAGCTTTGAATAGAAAAAATATAGAAATTCGGGTTTAGCAGCAAAACAAAATCTTAACAAAATGAAGACTTGCAATAAAAAAATTGTAGTTTGGCACAATGGAGTCCAATGTTTGTTTTAATTCTTTCCTTTTTTAACCCTGTATTGTTCCCTAATCGATGTAAATTCATGTTTGAAATAAAATCCCAATCTTGTTCAAGAAATTGGTAATTTTATATTATGTTGCCTTGATATTGTCCAAATGCTCTGTTCACGCCCGGTAAACACTGCCTCCTTCACCAAAAAGTGATGTTAAGAAACAGAGGCATGTTCACTTCCGTGCTGGAGGCATCGTGATACTTTTTGTCAACGAAGGTGAGTACTTTGTGTTTTTATTACAATTATTTTGAAAACATTACTCGTTTCAAAAATCGGAGAATGTCATTTCATGTAAATATGATTGAACCTCATTTTCGACACCATTTTTCCATAAGATATTACAAACTGGCCTGTCTACAACTTTTACAATGTGAAAGAAACTTGCACATTTAGTAACATTCATCAAAATGTTTGATTTTGGGGCCTGTAATTTTAAGCTATAGACATTTTATCGGTGGATATATAATAAATATGGTCCCCAAATGGTCCCTGAACAAAACAGATATGACAAACGGTCACATTAAGCGAACTAAGCTCATGTTAAAGGAAGTGCTGGAGGCATAGGGATGGTGCAGGAGGTATTGACAAGGTGCTGGAGCCAGAGCAATCTTTTAAACGCCTCATTTTTTTGCAATTACGATTCTTAATGTATTATTTTACGTAAGAATTCCACCATTATTTTAAAATATCAGACTTTAAAAAGTTACTTAAATACATGTATATTCATTCTTATACAATAGCTGAAAAGGTGAAACTTGAAAGCCACTAAACTCGACAAATATTAAATATTTTAAGTTTCGATTGAGAGTGTTTATGACTCTCAGATACCGCTACTTCTAAGGCATTTAAAAATTTGAGTAGCATAACTAATGCACATTTTACACGCTTAGTGTTTAATAATCATTCATCAGTTTCTTATTTATTGTAAATCCATTTCAGATTTGCCATAAATTCTGGTTCAAGAAAACCGATTTCCTCGCGAAAGCTGCTGATTCAGTATAGTTCAAGCTGAAGAAGGAGCTTTCATGTAAAAAAAAGGCACGAGAAGGCTGCAATACAATGTATTCTATCTGCCAAAGTCGGTTTCCCACCACTAGCGCACTGCAGAACTATACTCAAAAGGTTCACAAGCCAGCTAAAAGACACACATGTACAATCTGTGAGAAATGATTAAACAATAACATATATTTACATGATTTTCTTAGAAAGGAACATGGTCGTGTTAAACATCAATGTGAAAATAGTTATAGTACGTTTGTTTGACACAGAAATAATGAAATGCACAAATTGAGTAGTGGTATGTTGATTTTGTCTGCTTTTGTAACTTAATTACAATACCGGTATGAGACTGTATTCTAGGAAAACCAGAGGATTTCATTAATTCCTAATCAAATACGATGTAAGTTTAGTATTACATGCCTGGTGAAGTATTATTTTATTTTGACATTTTTAACATGTAGTCTTGTAGACCAACAAATAGTCATGTTTTCTGATGATCAGTTTCAAAACAAAAAAAAAATACATAAAATAAATCTTTACGCGTTTATTTCCATTCCTCCCTAGAAAGAAAATGAAAACACTGTCCAGATTGAATCTACTCTGCGTGCCAAAAGTTTATTAATGTATTTATGTATCAGTGATATAATGCCTTTGCAAAACTTAGTCTTGTCGAGTGCAATAACATTAATTTTATACCCAAATTGACTACTGGGTTGTTCTCCCCGTAGTTCTCCCGATGCTGTGCTAAGGTTTACACATTTTTTTCTCCTTTTGAAAACTTTAGCCTTTGCTTGTGTAGTTGAAGGAGTGGTTGCTGAATATAAAAAAAATATATTTGATAAATTTGTTAAAATAATGAAAAAAAAATCAGCACAGTATCTATTGGATCCTAGAACGAGTTTGCATTGAATTGCAAACGATTGTTCATCAGTTACGTTTCATCTACCAGGTCTAGATTCCTTTTCGAACGTAAGCAAGACAAGAATTGATCATAAGCTTCGATTTATTTATGCTTTGAATGTAAGCAGTGCACGAATTGATTGATAATAAGTATCAATTTTGTAGAAAATGCGAATAGTCTTTATTGCCTAAATAGAATGTAATATAATAAATTCATAATAAGGACGCCAATGTACGTGGTTACCGTTGCAGTTCGTCCCGGTCTAAGCTTCTTTCATTTATAATTAATATTGTATGAACAATATCTATATTACATCGCGTACAAGCATATATCAATTGTAAAAACCATGATGGCTCTCGCTCCAGCACATCGTCGATGCCGCCTGCACCACCCCTATGCCTCCAGCACTTCCTTTAAAATGGGCTTAGTTTGCTTAATGTGATCTTTAGCCATATCTGTATTGTCCAGGGACCATTTGGGGACAATAAATATTATATATCCACGAATAAAATGTCTATATCAATAATAACAGGCACCAGAATCAAACATTTCGATAGACTTTATTAAAATATGCAAGTTTCTTTCGCATTGTAAAAGTTGTAGACAAGCCAGTTTGAAATATCTTACAAAAAATGGTGTCGAACATGAGGTTCAATCATATTTACATGGAATGACATTCTTAGATTTTGAAACAACTAATGTTTTCTAAAGAAAATGTAATAAAAAATGGTTTACTCACCTTTGTTGACAAAAATATCACGATGCCTCCAGCACGGAAGTGAACATGCCTCAGTTTCTTAACATCTCTTTTTGGTGAAGGAGGCAGTGTTTACCGGGCGTGCTGTTGCTTGATACGTTGCAGAAGTATTACTTAACTATCAGTTTACTTAGCGACAAAATGATCTAATCATCTAGTTATTTTTTGAATACATTTTAGAGAATTGTAAATCAACCCAAAGTGTTTTGGAAAGAATCTGCTCTGCACTGTCTAACAGCTTAGATCAATTTTTGTATAAATGTGTTTTTGGCGCTTCAGGACATTACATCTACGAGCGATAAAACAAGACTGCTGTTAAAAAGAGTGATGCAGCGTAGTGGCGTTGTTTACACCAAGTTCAAGGAATATTTAAAAGACACCAACCAGAGCCATCTTGTTACACTACTAGAAATGACAGAAAGGAGGGAAAATACGACTGAAATACGGAAGGAAATATCGCGAACATCCATCGCGGCAACACGTTCCCCTAACCGAATGGCGAGTAAAGGTATGGTTAAACTGCAACGGACCTTGCTTCAGTGGATCAGTCAAATAATTTGAGATAAGGCCGCAGTTAAAATAAAGTAACCAACAAGTCATCTAGACCTGATAGCAGGGAAATTCCAACACACACTTTTTAATATTGTTTGAAAATCACAGTAGCGCTATTTATGCAGTGTGGCCGCCATAAATAGTCTCCCCGTACAAATAATCCGTTACCGATGCAGTGATAAGGTTGATCTACCTTTCTTGGGGTTGTACCGGTTAGTTTAGTCGGTAGTGTTGTCGAAATGGCATAGCTATAGGCGCTGTCGCCGTGACGGTGCGGGTTTGAATCACATTGTAGGCAATATCATTTTTTAAATTTATTTTCTGGTATAAACAATTCTAAATAAAATTTCATATTGTATTCATTCTGCAAAAAAGAGTTTGAAGGATTTGTGCGTTTCAAAGTAATAGATAACTCTTGCAAATTGTGTGCGAATAAACTATACAGCATGTCTGACGTTCATTCTTCAAACGAAGTAAACAAATCCATTTAACACGTTTTCGTTTTTTTCAGAATTGCAGGCAGACCTTGTGAAGTATTATAGAGAACGCCATGGCAAGATTTCGGTCTCTCCGCTGATCCTGGGTAACGACGTACCCTTGGAAGAGTTTTATGTGCAACCACCAATGGAAGCCATTGATCTTCAACGTCGCTACGGTAACCCAACAAAGACACCAATCAAGTCTTATAAACAGCTGCTATATCGGGATGACGACAGCACCTATAAAAACATCTACATCACTGCCGATGCAGGCGTAGGGAAAACTGCATTTACCCGAAAGTTATGTGCAATGTGGTGCCAGGCCCATAGTCCGATTACGTCATTAGCAAGCAAGTACGATGATGACGATATCTCGGCGGTGAGATATTTTGAATTGCTCTTCCTTATTTCGTTGCGGGATGCAGACCGATCAATATGTGATCTTGATGAACTGATAATATCTTTAATAAAGGAAAACCTTACTCGACGCCACACTCGTGAAATGATATATCAAATACTGGAAGAATGTACCTGCTTAATAATATGCGACGGTTTAGACGAGTGGTCACACTCAGAAGCTTGCTCAAGACGCCACCATGACCACGACGTTCCTCACAGACAACGGCGCCCAAACTGGACGATACTGAGCACCACCCGTCCGTGGAAATTCGGTGTGTTAAGTTTAGAGTCCTATGAAGTAGATCGTCACGTGGAAATCAAGGAGCTTGATGAAGAATCATCGGAACTTTTAGTTTCGAATGCCGTTTATTTGCTTAACCAACAACAGAAATACGGTCAACCTTACAAGTCAGTCAAGGATTTCTACCAGACCACATCGTCAATGAAGCTCGGTGATATCCGTCAAGTTCCGTATATTTATCTACAGAGTGTCTGTTTATGGTTCGAAGGAAACGACATTGGAGGATCCAAGTGCGCTATTTACACAAACGTGCTGGAACTGACACTTAAGCGGGGAATCCAAAAAGTGAAGCCGGGTAGCATGCTCTTACAGCAACAAGAAGACAGTGGACTAAATGTTCCAAAATGCATGAAAGGGAAAAAGTACTGTATACAGTATCTTACACTGTTGTTAAAGCTTGGAAAGTTAGCGTTCTTCACACTGTTTGGCATAGCAAATCGACAGCTACTAGTATTTGACGTCACAATTGCTGAGAAATTTCTGACAAGACAAGAACTAAACTTCTGTCTGCAAATGGGAATTCTATCGCAAAACAGAGGTTTCAAAGTCGCCACTGAAATAAATAACATATCATTTCAGCACAAGTCTGTGCATGAGTATTTAACTGCACTTTACATGCAGTCGAGTGATACAGCATCAAGCAAGCAATGTGTTTCAGACCTTGTTGGTAAAACATGTAACACATTATCTTCAATTCTGGAGATGTCCAACGTCTTCATATTCCTCAGCGGACTTGGGCCTTCCGTGTACAGCGATTTATCTCACACAATGATGAAATACGTGACACTTGATGAACAAACAAGCTATTTAAGAAAATGTGTTAGTGCTTATACCGTAACCACTGAATCTGTATATAAAGGTTCTATTCAATTTCAGACTCTCCAGGTAGACTGTTTAGAGGAAATGTTGGCGAACGGACAATATTTTGATAGCCTTCCCATAGAAGACATCGTAATTGACAGAACTTTAATAAACGATGGATACTTGTCTGCTCTACAGAAACTTGTACAAGGAAACAGGGCGAACATAAAATCATTATCAATCTTGAAATGTGAGAACACAGATGAAGTGACATACATTCTTAAAAAGCTTGATGTGAAGAAATTTCTCTCACTGGACAAACTCGCGTTACACTGCGTTGGTAAGCAATCTGATGTAGAACAGCTTCTCAGTCAGTCGAAGTCCACGCTTCAATATTTGTGTTTAGCTAATGTACATTACGTGTCGACGTTTATATATGAACGTACGGTGTTATCTAAAGTATGTGAGGATATGATTCTCAGCATGAAGGTACTACAAGGTCTCTGTATAGAGAGTCTCATAGTAACACATGACCAGCTGATAAATCTGAACACCTTCCTCACATCTCGAGTCACAATGACCCAGATCGACTTGGAATATATCACCTGCAGCGATCACAGAGAGTCCTGTTCTGGTATCGATATCAATCTTTCCGGACATGAGAACCTTCAGGTGCTTGGCCTAAATAACGTGCCTGTATCCCAGCTAGAAATGAAAACACAACATCTTAAGGAGTGTTATATAGGAGAATATCCTCCCGGCGTAACCAGATTCAACCTCAGTTGTCTAGCAGTCGCAAGCAGTTTACGTATACTTGGCCTTGAAAACCTAAGTAGTACCTCTCTATCCGTTATCATAGCAACTATCCCAGAATTATTGCAGTTGGAAGATCTTTTAATCGTTAAGACAGATCTTTCTGACAATAGTCCTGTTATGACGAAAAACATGACGAGACTCTGCTACATCGAGCTGCAAAGAGTATCGATGACGAGCTCGGCTCTCCGAGCACTGACTCGTACTGTCAGTACTCTGTCACAGTCTGTAAAGTTAAATTTGAATGACTGTAAAGTGACACCTGAGGAGGAGTACAAGACAGTGAAAAACGAGATTCGAAGATCTGCCAACTTCAATGTGACCTCAGACGACAACAATTTTTTTGGCTTTAGAACACTCGAAAAAAAATACATTAATTACTAGTATTAACTAAAGTGAACAACTTTACATGGGTGGTTAAGTACGATCATTAAAATTACACCCAATAAACTTAAATGAAAATAATTACTTAAATTAAATTGCTCTAATCACTGTGACACATCATACATTGAAAAGTCGTTTTAAAAATGATATCTTTTTTGACGATTAAGGTTAATTTTCACTGATAAATGTTACCCATCTGATGCAGTAAACAATACTTAAAACAATTATCCGAATATTCAGTAAAACCAACCATTAGTGTATTTTTTCTTCTGTATTCGTATGATAGAGAAAAGTACGTGTTCACGGTTTAGAAGTCTATTTACTCACTGTAAGATTTCAAAGAACCCTCTTATTTCAGAAAGGTTTATAAGAAAATTTCGTATGAGTAGAGTCATATAGTCGACGCAGCATCCGTCCCGGGTTTTGCTGAGGTACTTCGACATAATCAGTACGCAGCATCCGTCCCGGGTTTTGCTGAGGTACTTCGACATAATCAGTACGCAGCATCCGTCACGGGTTTTGCTGAGGTACTTCGACATAATCAGTACGCAGCATCCGTCACGGGTTTTGCTGAGGTACTTCGACATAATCAGTACGCAGCATCCGTCACGGGTTTTGCTGAGATACTTCGACATAATCAGTACGCAGCATCCGTCACGGGTTTTGCTGAGGTACTTCGACATAATCAGTACGCAGCATCCGTCCCGGGTTTTGCTGAGGTACTTCGACATAATCAGTACGCAGCATCCGTCCCGGGTTTTGCTGAGGTACTTCGACATATTCAGTACGCAGCATCCGTCCCGGGTTTTGCTGAGGTACTTCGACATAATCAGTACGCAGCATCCGTCCCGGGTTTTGCTGAGGTACTTCGACATAATCAGTACGCAGCATCCGTCCCGGGTTTTGCTGAGGTACTTCGACATAATCAGTACGCAGCATCCGTCCCGGGTTTTGCTGAGGTACTTCGACATAATCAGTACGCAGCATCCGTCCCGGGTTTTGCTGAGGTACTTCGACATAATCAGTACGCAGCATCCGTCCCGGGTTTTGCTGAGGTACTTCGACATAATCAGTACGCAGCATCCGTCCCGGGTTTTGCTGAGGTACTTCGACATAATCAGTACGCAGCATCCGTCCCGGGTTTTGCTGAGGTACTTCGACATAATCAGTACGCAGCATCCGTCCCGGGTTTTGCTGAGGTACTTCGACATAATCAGTACGCAGCATCCGTCCCGGGTTTTGCTGAGGTACTTCGACATAATCAGTACGCAGCATCCGTCCCGGGTTTTGCTGAGGTACTTCGACATAATCAGTACGCAGCATCCGTCCCGGGTTTTGCTGAGGTACTTCGACATAATCAGTACGCAGCATCCGCCCCGGGTTTTGCTGAGGTACTTCGACATAATCAGTACGCAGCATCCGTCCCGGGTTTTGCTGAGGTACTTCGACATAATCAGTACGCAGCATCCGTCCCGGGTTTTGCTGAGGTACTTCGACATAATCAGTACGCAGCATCCGTCCCGGGTTTTGCTGAGGTACTTCGACATAATCAGTACGCAGCATCCGTCCCGGGTTTTGCTGAGGTACTTCGACATAATCAGTACGCAGCATCCGTCCCGGGTTTTGCTGAAGTACTTCGACATAATCAGTTATCAGTTTATCCTGCTGAACGGGAAATTCAAAAATGGCAGGTTGCTATTCACTAAAAAATGTTATGTTAGAATTGAGAAGAATTTTGAATAATGCTCAACATCGGTTGCTTACAATGACCGCTTTTACTCGGTAAACAATAAACATGCAGTAACTGTTCCTCGATCATTAAAAGGTGCCACCGACTACATGCATATGTTATTGTTAACTATCTACGTAATAATATTGATAATTGTTTTGTTGTAAGTATTATTCTAAGGATATTTTGTCGTTATTACTTTGTCATTTTATCACGATATTTATTTTAATGTGTAATTTGCCAAAAGTTTTGTTGTTGTTGCTGTTGATATATTACTTCCTATTAGAATGGTATCGGCTTCATCATCCGGTCTCTGTAGAGCGGTTAAGTAAACGAAAACTCAGACATTCAAGCATACCAGTGACTTTTTTGCGAGATTTTTGTTTGATGTTGCCATTTGTTATGCTGCTATACCTCGAGTCATGTGATCTTGACATTTGTCCCAATGACCCTTAAACAATAGAGAACATCTATTTAAGGAATCTAATTATCCTGTGAAGTTTGAAAATTCTTTGGAAAATATTTCTTCACTTATTGAGCAGAAATGCCCCAGTGACTTTAAGAATTAATAGCAGCCAACTTCTGACTGAAGGACTACACTCGTATAGATAAGTTTGAAGAATTTGAGTAAAATACCTTGATCTTTGACCAAAACAACAGAAGCAATCTATTCAACGACTAAAATCAATATGTGATGTTTGATAATTCTGGGTCAGTGTTCTTGAAATTTTGAGCAGAAACCAATTTGACCTTTAAGATCCCAGGGAACTTGACCTTTGACCCAGTGATCCCATAAGCAACAGGGATCATTCACTCAGTAAGTCCAATCATCCTATGAAGTTTGAAGACTCTAGGTTATATGTAGAACTCGTGTTATTGAATGGAAAGTTGTGTGATGGGCAGACATGTGCATTGACAGGCAACAACGCCAGAGAGAATGAGTCACTTGCCCCTCTTAGAATCGCAGTCACACTGGTAAATTAAATGATAAAATATGACTTACTTTTTAAATGTAATTGGTGTTAAAATACTATATTTAGGATTATAGGTGACTTAAGATGACAAAAATGTGATTTTTAAACTCAGTAAATACGCTGCAGACCTGTCAAAGTAACTGAACTAGTTGGAGATAAAAATAGGTGTCTGACATACTGACTGCTGCAAATAATTAAATGGTTAAATTTTATAAGGTAGGTGGACAGAAGACGCATATAGAAGCATTTGCTTTCCCCATCCAGCGTGAAATAAAGAAAACTTTAACACAAGTGAAATTAAGGTTTTCCATAGTAATTGAAATGCATTTGCGCGTACTCTTAAAGAAATTAGAAATGCAAATCAGAAATTGCGTTTCTAATTTCTTAAAGTATATTTACGCGCTTTTCATCTTTGAGGCTATTTAGACCTTTACCATTAGACTATGGATGCTGTTTTCACTTCTGATGTTGTCAGTCAGGCACGCATGCAAAGTTTTGTCACCAGTTTCTGCTAATAAGTAAGTCATCATTCGATTTGTCATTAATGTCACTGTGCCATCTGCCATTCAAAAAAAAATAGTTTGGACATAAGTGTATTTGTTAAAGTATGAGAAATTATATGAATATGAAGTAAAGGGATTGCCACACTCCTCCCAATTTTGTTCATCGATAAAAAGAAAATTATTAAAATCTCAATAATGGAAAAATGCCGTTCAATAAAACTTTGCAAAAATGAATGTTACTAATGTATCTTTATTTCGCATACAGTCAGACACGTTAGAAAAGTAAAGAAAAAAAGCTAAACCTAAAAATTCCTTAAAATTCTATTTACATAAATTCACAAAAACCAAGCATTTCAAAACATAATTTTAAATTCCCACGTGAGCGCAATGATACTGACAAGAAAATGTTGTGTACTTTGAAAAAGAATTTCAACTACTAAAAGAGAAATCAATGATTGTCATCCGTTTACGCGACCAGGAAGCGACCAGAAAATTGAATGTCAAACACACTTTTACTAATATCTCGTAAAGTTAACTTATGTAAGTCACGAGGACACAATGAATTGTTCAGTACCATATTACAAATGTTGGAATTTAAAATGATGTGTTGTTTAGTTTTTGTGAATTTATGTAAATAGAAGTTAATTAATTTTTTAGATCTAACTATTTGTCTTTACTCTTCTAACGTGTCTTACCATCTGCAAAATAAAGATACATTAATAACATACATTGCAAAGTTCCATTCAATGGCATTTTGCCGCTATTGAGGTTTTGATAATTTTCTTTTTATTGACATACAAAGTTAGGAGGAGTCTGGCAATCCCTTAAGGACAAGTTAATTTATTACAGTGTTACCTTTAATGTAATGGCCAACACACTAGATTTATTAAACAAGACACTTTTTTCATGAACATAATTTTTCCCCCGAAATCATATTCCATGCAGAAGGCATCTGCAGGTAACAATTCTTCAACAAGCTGGCGGCTCACAACTGATCATACCAGAATTTGACTGATCACTCCAAAGAAAGATTTATCAAGTACAGTGAAACCCTGCTATAATGTCCATCATTGGGAATAGGTAAATTTGGTCTTAATAATGGGATGGTCTTGATTTCTGGGTTGACATGTAGTAAATCTGTAAAATAAGAAATGATAGTCTGTATTAATACATTCTTAACACAGGGATGGTCTTAATTTCAGGGTGGTCTTTATGCAGGGTTTTACTGTAGTGCTTTCAAAAAGAATGGTTTAATATGTGAACAAAAGATGGCATGGTGAATAAACAACAACATCTTAAATGTCAGATACTTTATTGTTATAAATATATCTTCCAAAAGTATCACAGACGAGTGAGGACGGCCATTTCATCAATAAATATATATTCATAAATACTTTTTAACATTAAATAAGTCAGACATTGGAAAATCAATCTACAAGTTCCAAATTTCTAAAATGCATACTTTTTTATTGTTACCTAATACAGTATCAGTTACCAAATAAATCACCTGTGCTATGCGTTCTTTCTTTATATTTTAGTACTGAAATGACGAATTTTGGAAGAATTCATTGGTATTAAAAAAAAATAAAGAAATAACTAACATTCATTGAACGTCTTTCAAAATTTGTTTAAACTAAATACAGACTATTTATTTAACCATGTCAAAGATACAATTTTTCAACACTACAATGATTTCAAAGATGTTACCAGCTCTTTTAAAAAGCACAACTTATAGAGTAAGAATTAAATATTTGTATCTAAATTATCATATCAAGATTTTTGATATTGAATTCTTT
This sequence comes from Corbicula japonica, assembly GCA_038501625.1. Taxonomy (NCBI): domain Eukaryota; kingdom Metazoa; phylum Mollusca; class Bivalvia; order Venerida; family Cyrenidae; genus Corbicula; species Corbicula japonica. The sequence continues at coordinate 414,091 of JAZAYU010000107.1, forward strand.
TTTAACTCTTAACCCTTTTAACCCTTTACTCCATTTATATGGTATTCAATTATGGGCGAACAATGTAGATCCAGATCAGCCTTCACATATGTGCCATCGAATCAGAATCTGCAATATTTGCTTTATGTATTGTTAGGTTATTTCTGACCAAAAAATAAACAGAGTAGATCCTAATCAGATGTGCCAGCTGATCTGGATCTCCATGTTCACATATGCAATAAAACCTCTATGAATGGAGCAAAGGGTTAATTATGAAACTTAAATTGAACCACCACAAAAATGTTTATGGTAAATTTACAAATCAAGGCCATTTTTTAATGTTGAAAATTTTATAATACTAAACAGTTTGTAAATCTCAGTATAATCAGGAATCTAGAAAACTTTGATAGGTCAAGATTTCTGGTATAATTCCGTCAGTTTCCAAAAACTTATGGTGGCGTCTTCATATTATTCAGAGACCACCATTGCGTGCAGCATAATTCTGTATTGTTCTGATATGTCCCCTTTCACAGTGACCACAACACTTGCTTCCATCGGCTCATTAGGCTGAAAAAAATTAACACACAGTTACAGTGTTGTTTTATTGGTATATCATACAAGGGGCAGATCTAGGGGATCCGGGTGGTTGCTTGACACCCCCTTTTTAGGCAGCACAATTTTTTAAAAACTTTTTGTGGAGATTTTGGCAAGAATGTTGGAAATTATTATACCCTAAGACTGCCCCCAAATAACCCCCCTTCCAGAAATCGTGAATAACATGAAAACTAATGTTAGACAAATACTATATTTATAATGATACTGTGTTTGTGAAAGAGAAATATGCATATCAAGATTTGCCACACCAAGAGATCACAGCCTCTTCATGCTGTCAAAAAGTACAGAGGAAAAGGGCGCATTAGTATATCAATGATCAATCTAAAATCTAATTCTTAAGGATGAAATCGATATTTGATGGTTTCCATTTTGGTTATGAAAAAAAGTTGGGTTGTTGAAAGTGTGTGAAGCCCAGCTTTGCATGTACTTTAAACAATCCAACTATTTTCCATACACAAATGAAAACCATTAAATATTGATTCAATCTTTTTTTTTACACTCATAAGTTCTCTCATTAATACCGAAATTATGAGAAGAATTTGTGATATTACGGCTTTTTCAAAAGGCTGTTTGAACAGCAACGTTGACAACACAGTGAAAACATTGCTGCAACATCCAATAGATTATAAACTGCTCAAATGTAGCCACGCCTTTAAAAATCATACGTCACACTGTTTACCAACAGAAAATATGATCCATTTGATGAATAAGACTTTATCGTAGATTAAAGTATAAATATTATATATGTTGTACGTACATTGTACCCTGCAGGAGGTGTCCAGGTGATTGTGACTGGTTTCGGGACTCCAGCTTCTACCATCCCCTGCAACAATTATATATAAACATTATTGCGATAATTATTCAAATGGCATATTTGCTGCCATATCATTAACCTAAAAATAACAATGTCGAACACCATCAATCAATAGTCTAGCAATACATCTATATATAGTAACATAAAAAGTAGAGTTAAAACAGGACGATTGGACCACATAATTATATGCTATTTCACAGTATGGATATGACCAAGTCGTGACCATTTAAGGCGTATGGTCATGTATCATGACAAAAATATTAAGTGTAATACAAATATATTACAATTTAAACTGTAGAAGACCTGTAAACATATACTAGCCCAAATTTTTAAACCGCCACCTAATATAAGTGAAATGTTCTAAGTTGTCTTGTAAGCTATTCTAAAGAAAATTGGGATGAAGAATAATGAATATAAGACACACACTCAGCATTATGTTTTAATAAAAAAATTTAACTGATGTATGTGTCTTTAATATATTTATTATTCTTCATCTCAATTTTCTTTAGAATAGTTTTCAAGACGACTTAGAAAATTCCACTTATATTAGGTGGCGGTTTAGAAATTTGGGCTAGTATAGTAAATTTGATGAAATATTCTTACACAGTCAACATAAGTGAATACTGTAATGCTTTAAGACATTTCATGATAATGTCCTCTCATGCTTTTAGACATTACTGGCACATGCAAACAAATCAAAGAAACCTAAAATATTCGGACACTTTGTTAACAAATGATTTTTAAGGGCCCTTAACTCTTTCCTCCATATATATGCATTATTAGGCATGTGCGACCAGTGTAGATCCAGATGAGCAGGCACATCCATGCCATCAGATCAGGTTCTGCACTGGTCGCATTTCTCACAATTTATGAATTTGCAAGCTGCATTTATGAAACTTTATACTTTTCCTCCATAGATACGTCTTGTTACACCTGTTTTCAAACAGTGGAATATCATTTTTATTTCACTGATTTTTTCACATTGGTTCCCAAACGCACATACATTGTAACATACAATGTACCTAATGAGAACGTTTAAAAACGGGCTCAAATTTGTATATTTGACGTCAAGACGTCCCATTATAAAATTGCGGTTTTGGGGCCAAATCTTGGAACTTTTCTGTAAACTTCATGCAATTTTTGCACTGAAGGCTTCGCCACTCGTGAAAATACAAATTTTGGAGCCCATTTGGTGAAATATATTTCTATCTTACACTGGTAAAAACAAATATCCTCTATCTGATCTGGATCTACACTGGTCACACAAGTGTAAAAATGTGTATATATGGAGGAAAGGGTTAACACCATACATATATATACTTACCTTTTGTGGTTCAATGGTGAAGCCCTTTGACACCAATGCCTGAACGTTCTCAAATGTAAATTCTCCATTCTGCAATAATTGTACAAGGATTATGTAATTATCTTAAAATCTATATCTGATGTGATTATTACATGAGATGTTGATACATGAAATTATATTACAGTAGAGTTACATAAATAAATCATTTACAACAATAAGAAATAAACTTCCTTTGGGGGAAATTTTTGTTTTCTGATTTTGGTGACCTTAATTCCAAATGCCAAAAATATTATTTACCACAATTAGATAAAGAACCCAATAAGGCAATGCCATAAAATTATAATTATCAAGATTAAACAGGAATGCAAAATCTTTCATGATTACTGTAAAGGGTTACAAATTCTTCTTATTTCAAGGACACCTGTCACCAACCATTTCTCAAAATCATTAGAAGATCATGGAGAATCTGTCCCCTATTTTTATGTTTATTTGAAATAAATTATGGCTGTTCAATTAAATAGCTCTTGTATATCATGTCTGACATTTGTTTTATAAAATTCTGCATGTCCACACTTAGATATGCTCTTACGGGAGGTGGGGCAGACATTTAAAGCATAAACAAAGACTTCTACAACCTCATTGTGAACTTTTAAATTGACTGCAAAATATCTAGTCACAAATTGGCAAAACGTTTCAAACCAAAATGCATATGCATGTACACCCAAAACCAAATTCCATACAGTGTTTTACACGCAAACCAAAGTGTATTTACACGCAAACCAAACTGCATATACATGCAGATAAAGCCACACCAGTAAAGCGACACTGCAAAATATAATTTCCCACTCAAAGCACAAGACATAATTTATGCCATACACCTTTTTAAAAATCCTAAAATATTTTCTAGCTTTTAATTATTTAGGTAAAACTGGAAACAAGTTAGTAAGAAACAACAAGGATGTAATTTTAACAATAAAATCAGAGCTTATTTTGACATTCCAATATATTTGGTTTAATCATTAAAATTTCAAATGATAAATTGTTGTTTTAATATAATAATTGGCTTAAATGTAAAAACATTTTCAAAACTGCTTAATTTAGTTTAATTTCTAACATTTTAAAGAAAAATGTAAACCAAACTGTCAGTGATAAAGAAATAGTTTATAATATTGGAATAATTTAGGATATTTTTTTATCAATTTGGGCACACTTGGAGTCTACCTCTTTCAAACTGTATGCTACATAAACCAGCACCATTTTTGTGCATTTTTACCCGAATAACTTTATCCTATAAAATCATTTAAATTATTTGGTTTGCAAATCAACAGTGTGTAGCAAATTAAATCCTAAAAACATAATCCAGCACAAAAAATAACTATGACACAGGATTTAAGAACTGTAATATAATTTTAAAACCGAGAAAAAATTCAGTGTAACTGTTCCAAAAATCATTTTATTAGGCATCATTAATCTGTGTAAACATGTCTTTTATCTGTGTACACACATCATTTCTCTGTGTAAAAACATCATTTCTATGTGTAAACACATCATTATCTGTGTAAACACATCATTTCTCTGTGTAAAAAACATAATTTCTATGTGTAAACACATCATTTATCTGTGTACATACATCATTTCTCTGTGTAAAACATCATTTCTATGTGTAAACACATCATTTATCTGTGTAAAAAACATCATTTCTATGTGTAAACACATCATTTATCTGTGTACACACATATTTCTCTGTGTAAACACAACATTTCTCTGTGTGAACACATCATTTCTCTGTGTAAATACACCATATCTCCGTGTACACACATCATTTCTCTGAACACATCGTTTCTATGTGTAAACACATCAATTCTCTGTGTAAACACATTATTTCTTTGCATAAACATGTCCTTCCTCTTTGTAAACACATTATTTCTATGTGTTAACACATCCTTTCTCTTTGTTAACACATCCATTCTCTGTGTAAAACTGTTATCAAAACATTGGATGGGAAATAAATTGTTGAATTTACCCGATAGCCTGGTTTCGCCTCCTATTCATGCAATGTTAATGTCCGTACCAGCACCAGGGAGAGTTAGCGCAGAGTTGGTAATAAACATGGGATCGTCAAAGACGTGGTAGTAGAAGTTGGATAAAATGTGATGAGAGAACATAGAAATTAGTTCATGTCATAAAAAATTAAAAGACAAAAAAAGATGATGTGACTACTTTAGCTTATTTGAGACAATGTTTTTTTTCAGTGATAGCAGAGACCGAGGAAAACTGGCCTTAATCTGTTAATATCAACAAATAATATAAAGTTTGGTTTTATTAAACTCAACGGAAAGTTTTAACCATTTACTCATAATTTGAATAAATATGCTAAGTGAAAATAAAGTTTGAGCATCAGATTAGTGATATTGAGGCCATTGCTTTTATCATGTCAACAATGAAATAAGCAACATACAGAAACATAACTAATAAAAATCCTCTGGAATGATGTCAAAATCCCCAGGAATTCTAAACAAAATCCCCCTGGAAAGCTTTCCAGAAATATGGCTTATATGACAGTGTTTTTGCCCTGTCTCATTTGACGTGTGTCTGTCTGTGTATCTATGACTTAAATCCTGAACAGAAGATAAGGCTCGTAACCTTGTATCCAGATCATATCAGTTACTAGAAAGTCTGATACCAGGTTACTGTTATGGAAATTGATAATTTACATCACCCAAAAACTCTAGTTTGAATATTTCCTCATACCAGTACTTGTTCATAAAATGTATAGATAACTCCAAAGCCATACAAATATGGCGGCAGCACCTAACCAACCATGCAAGACAGACACAGTACCATCTGTATCCCCCAAAATTGATAGTTGAAGTATGCCTTTATACTGTCACCCACAATGACTAACATATGCACGCTATGAAATTAATATATTATGATCAAGGGAGGTAATTGAAACTGATAACTACACTAAAGTGAAATACAGGGAGACTTTTTACAGCTGCCACACAAAAGCAAGTGATCACATCATCTCTCTTTCAATCTATTCAACAAACAATAAAATACGAAATATTATGTTAATACTACATCATGTATTAGCGTATAATAATTCCAACTGTGAACATGGCAAATTTTGATCGGTTAAAATCAGTCATTTACACCCCACCCCCCCGAATGCCCAGTAAATGATGTCATGTATTCTAATACTATGTCAGTTGAAAACATTTTTGAAAATAATAACATATTTTTATAAACTTGCTTCAGTTGGAATTATAAGGATTAATTTCTTGTTTTTCTTTGATTTAACCCTTTATTAAATAATATAAAAGCTTTATTGCATGTGGGACCAGAATAGATCCAGATCTGCCAGCACATCCATGCCTTCTGATATGGATCTATACTGGTTGCTTTTTTGTCAGAAATAATCTTATGAATGGTGCAGATCCTGATCAAATGGTATATATGTTTCAGCTGATCTGGATCTACACTGTTCACCCATGGGCTAACAGCCACAGCCTATTGAGTAAAGGGTTAAGCATGTTTAAACTCTGCCCCAAACACACAAATGTAACCAAAAGTCATTGGGACCATATTTGATGTGTGCATTATTTGGCAAAGTTTATATACATAAATGCAAGAAAAAAAGAATTTAATCCAGTATTAGTACTAAGTAGAAGTTAAATATATAGCAAAGGCAACATAAATCCATCCTATCATGCACATTATAAGACAGTTATTTAAATCTTTACTTCTGGATACGGCATTTACCGCATATGTAACCTGTGTAGATCAGATAAGCCAGCACATCTGTGCAATCTGATCAAGATTTACACTGTTCGTTTTCATTTTGATTAGATCATTTCTGACCAATCTGATCAATATTCTACAGAATCAGGTTCTACATTGTTTGCTTCTTGCACAGAAATAATCCAATGAAATTAAAAGTAAATAGTGTAGATCCGGAAAAGATTGCACAGATGTAGCCAGATCTAGATCTACACTGTTCACATATGGGATTTAAAGCATATCCATGGAGTGCTGGTAAAGGGTAAAAGATATTTCCTCAGTCAAGGTAAATTGTTGTTCTTATGGATAAAATTTTTATATATATTTAATAAAAATTAACTGAGATTTGATCAATCACTTAAAAGAGAATGCTGAATAAATAATATGCTATTTCTTAATAAATTCCTTATGAATGTGTATGCAACATTCCTTATAAATATTTGCAATTTTAACTAGGCAAAAGCAAAAGCATAGCAAAACTGTTAAATAAATTCAACACCAAAGCAATACTAATAAAATTCAATTCAATTCAACACAATAAAGTTATGAAACCAGCAATATAATGATACATTTATGAAACCAGCAATATCATGATACATTAACCAAACCCATAATATCATAATACATTTACAAAACCCATTATATCATGATACATTTACCAAACCCATAATATCATAATAAATTTATGAAACCCATAATATCAGGGTACATTTATGAAAACTACAATATCACGATATATTTCTGAAACGAACAATATCATGATAATTTTACAAAACCAACAATATCATGATATATTTATGAAGCCTACAATATCGTATCAGGATAGATTTAAGAAACCACCTGTCCAATATCATGATACATTTACAAAACCAACAATATCAAGATACATTTACAGACTGGATCCTTGTTAAGGGATACCTTTTTCTGGCTAACAGCCATTGTTCTCACACAGCCCATGTAGATGTCACGGTTAGCTGGTTGATACACATCATCCTTAGCCACAGATCTAAACGTCATCAGCACTGTCGGCAAGTGTAGCTTCAAGTCTAAAATAGAAATTTATTGCTGACTAAACCTGAACGCCATGGGATATGGTTGTTATCTCATAGGTGAACAGTGTAGATCAAGATCACCACTTCTTTGCCATTTGATTAGGACTAACACTGTGGCTGTTAGGTAAGTTATTTTTACAAAGAACAAAGGAGTGTAGATCTATCCTATCTCCTAAGAAAAACAGGATGAAGACATATAGTGAACAAAATTTCAGCATCTTGCCTTGGCTTAATGCACAATTCATGAATAGAAATATGCTGACAAACAAAATTAATAATCCAAGTCATGTTTCAAATGAAGTTAGAATAGAGACACACTTACACAGTACAAACAAAATCAAACAATATTCTTTAAAACGTGAACCCAATATAATAAAATATGAGTTTTCAGTCTTAAATCTCTTGGCTTTTGATTAGCCAATTTGGATGCTAGTTTCAACTAATCAGATGCTTCAGATGCCAGTCTAATGTTCATGATCTAAGACCTGATTTTAGACCTTAATTCATTTCAGAATGAGTAAATCACAAACCCTCTTCCTCTATATGCGGGTCAGGTTTGACAGCCAGGGATTCCAACTCTGGTTTGACAACGTCTCCTCCCTCGATAAACATGATTCTCTGCTTCGACTGGCCCTTGATCTGGAAGGCTTGACATTCTTCCTGTAACAGAAATGAAAGAGTCATATGGACTTGAGGATTTTGAGTCTGTGTGTTGGTGTAAATTTTTTATTATGTCTGTAAATGTAGTAAATAAACAGAAATTTATTTTAGGATTTAAAAGAGAAAAATGTGTTTCTTTCATTTCTTCAAATGAAATCTTTAAAAAACAACAACAATCTAGTGGTCTGTTTATGACATCATGTGTAAAACAACTGCATCATTCAATAGTAACAGTACCTTCCAGAAAAAGCTCAATATTTTACAAATGTCAAAAAAGAAATGGTTCTCCTTCTAACTACAGTGAAAACCAAACTATTAAGACCACCTATAGGACTGGGAAACAATGGTCTAAATAGTAGGGTGGTCTTTGTTTTGGGGTATAAAACAGTGTAATGGGACACTGGAATACTATCAAGGTGGTTGTTAATTTCCAGTTGGTTTGAATGACTGTTAATAAAATCTTAACACAATTACAAGGTTCCTCTTATTACAACACATCTGAATTAATACTGCAGCATTCAATAGTAACAATACCTTGCCAAAGAGCTCAATCTTGACACCGTCAGAGAAATGATCACTAGGATGGTCAGGAGCAAATGTCACTGTAATCTCCACATTGCCACCTGAAATATACAACCATGTGTCTATTACATATACAACCATGTGTCACTGTTTATCTCAATATTGCCACCTGAAATATATAACCATGTGTCAATCACATAAAATAAAGAATAAGTTCCCCATAGTGTTTTGACGCAATATCTACATTTTGAGCAAAAGATCTGGTTTTATTGGCTTTGACTCCATGGGATATGGCTGTAATCCCAAAGGCAAGCAGATCAGCTGATCAGACGACACACATGTGCCAGCTAATCTGTATCTAAACGATTTGCTTTTAGATACATTAAGTTATTTCTGACAAAGAAGCAACCAAAAATTTAGCATCTTCGACGGAACTGATTCAACTTTTTTTGCTGACTTACCAACTACATTTTAAAAGATTTGTTTTGATTGGCTAAATAATTCCATTAGAAAATGCAACAGTTATGCTAAAATGGTGAACTGAAACCATTTGGTTTATAGAATAGGACCCAAACTGCATTGAATTTAAGACAAAAGTTCATCATTACAGTTATATTGAAGTAATTCATATGCCTATCCAATAATTCAATAATTTTTTCAGTTAATTTCCCTGTGCAGTCCCATGACTCCTATATGGGAAAAATGATCGCTTGCTGTATAAACTCTATATAAACGTAATAGGGAACATTTACAATGTACCTACAACTTTCGTTTTTCATCAGAACTTGTACAGGACTGCAAACCTGTTTATTGAAAAGGTGTGTTAAACCAACCTGGAGCAATAGTTCCTTCAGCTGGTACCAGGTCAAACACATTCTGACCATTGTTGTTCTGTACCCCAACCAGGGTTTTAGACTTTCCTTCTAGGAATTTTGGCAGTTCTTGAGCATGGGCGTGCCTTAGGAGAGATAAACTTTCCAGTCGAATACTGTAGTCGATGGATAATGATGATGTGTTTTGCATCTGAAATATAATGATGTTAAATACAATTAATTTAGGTTAAAACCAGCAATTCGTTTCTTGACAACTATTTTGGTTGTCATATTGCCCAAACTGAAATTATTCTACTGATTTAATTTTTTTTTTAATTTTAGAATACAATCTCGTAATCTGATCTGTTTCAATTGTAAATACTTGACACAATTATTTTCGGTAAAAAATTTAAGTAATCCCTAATCATACCACTTATTAAAATTATGAGATCAGACTTGCGTTTTGAAAACAAAATGTTGGACAACAACAAAAGTGGGGGAAAATATGTGTATTTCATGTTTAAGGTTGATTTCATGGGCAAACAGTGTAGATACAGATGTAGATTTAGCTGGGCCCAAGATCATAAAACTAAGTTTTGAGATCAGTCTCAAATCTCAAGGATCTGATTGGCTGAAATGGCGACTGGTCAGTTTTAGTTTTATGATCTTGGGCCCTGGTACATCTGTGATGTCATATCTTCACGTTGTTTTTAGATTAATTAGAATATTTCTAAACAAGAAGCAAACAGTGTAGACCCACCTAATCTGGATCTTCACTGGTCACACAATGAAACCAGTATATATGGAGTAAGGGTTAAATAGTGTCTTTATTTTCCCACTAGACAAACTTAAATCAATTTAAGTGTTAGATTCAAAATTTCCTGTCTTAGGGTTGTTACATGATAATTACTGCTTTCTGTCAAAAATCCCCACAAAATATTGCTGCAACAAAATGGGGTTTGAGCAAACAACTGAAACTCCTATGAATCCATCCCTGTTTTTAGAGTATTTCAATAAAGTTCATACCTTGAATGTTTTCTCTAGATATTCTCCTGCCAACACAGCTCCCATGTCCATTATACCATTCTCTGCAATGGCCGGTGATATACTCACTAGTGGGCTCACACCTTTACCAACCAGGGTCACATGTAACTGGGCAGTTAGGCAGCTTATACTGAGCACTTCTTGGAACTGTAAACAGAAATAATAAGATGTAGAATTTGGTGTTTCATGGAACACATCTGCCTAAAGTTAGGTTCACTGCACAAAACTAACGTTTTTATTATTTATTAATTTTTTCTACAAAACAGGCCAAAATGGACCAAAATTATATCCAGTCCTTTCATTATTCTGCTACAGATTGTGCAGCTCACAAACGTATTTTTGTTATTTCTTTTAACTGGTTGTCAACCTCAAGTATTGATTGGTTGAAACAAATCTTGTTCTTCAATATGAGTGATCAAATGGTAAAGTTTTGAGTGTGGTCCCCAATTTCAGTTTTAAGTCTATTTTAAAATATTGCTTGTGGAACAACTTCTTATTTACCTAATAAATCAAAAATGAAACAATGTAGATCCTTATCAGACTGCACAAATCATCACTTTCCTGCAAAAATTGTATGAGTAACATTAAAACATGAATTTCAAGGAGATAATAGTATACCAGTATTGCACAAAAAATGACAAAGAATAAAACACAATGACATTGAGGTAGCAAATGACCATATGGTTGCTATCTTTTTATAATCCAAAAGATATTTACCACACGTCCAGCATTTGGTGTGAAGGAAACAAGCATGGTGTGTGTAGCTTCAGGGGGGAGAACTCTAAATGCATTCATCACTTGGAATGGTCCAGTGGTATCCAAAGCAGTGGCTGAGAGCTGAAAACAAAACAAGATGGTTTCTCATGTAATATGTTTTTGAAATTTAGATTTGTATCATTTTCATGTATGCTGTATATAATGAGTCTTGTACAAAACTGGACTATATCCTACATGCCATCAGTTTAGATCCAGATCAGATTGCACTGATATGCCATATGGAATACAGGGTTAACACATTAAACTCTATGGCAATGGAGAGACTTTCTATGTTTAATAATACTGTACTCATGAATCAATTTATGTCCATCTCAAGTCAACAAGTTTGCCAATTGCAATCATGTTACGCAAACAGCGCAAATGTTAAGTTCATAACGTTGTGAAATTGAAAACGCCCACAATCATTTTTAAAACAACTGGTAGGATGCAAAATAAAAAATACCTCCAGAGTTCTGTTAGATATGTTCTGTATAGTGATGGACTTGAAGATGTTTTGTCCAAGAGAAACTTCACCAAAGTCGGTGGTTGTCCTGCCGCTGTCAGATATCACAACCAGAGGTGGTTTCACAGTAGGGCAGTGTATTTCTAGGTAGAGAGTGTTGCTCAAACTGAAATAATATATATATAATATATTTTCACACATGATAAATCAATTTTTATTTGTCAAGCCCAGTAAAATTTTTAGTAATCAGTTTAATATACTAGATGCCTGTTGACAACATGCTGAGCCCCATTGACCCCTAACTGTGTACAGAACTTGAACTTTAGAGATGGGAACTGGAGTTTCAGCTCGACACTCTGTCTCACTCAGGTTAACATTTATGCCAATTATAAACAAGATTGCTCAAAGCATGTCAAAGTTATCGGCTGGATAAGCTCAGAAATGACCTTCAACCTTTTTGACATTTGAGGTGGTGCATGGCACTCTGACTCACTGTGGTTAATATTCAAGCCAAATATAAACAAGATTGCTCAATGCGTGTCAAAGTTATGGTTCAGAAAAATCCACATGCACTAACAGATGGACACACTAACCCATGCACATACACCGAACCGCCATTGTGACAACTAGGTCAAGCTCACTGCAATCAGGCTGGACAAAAATTAGCACTTAACTCCATAGGATATGGTTTATATCTCATCAGCAACTGGTGCAGATACAAAATATATATGTGTGTGTATGACAGTTAAAAGGGAAGAAACAAGCAATTTACCTGTAAGGCAGTTCTCCTGGATTAGTTGTCTCCCCTGAAGCCACGTAACACGGCACAGTAATGGACTTAAACTTTCCCTTGAACTGGCGCAACAGTGAACCCAGGGCAGAGGCATAAGCTGAAGAGCTGAAACAGAAAGAATATACATTCATTCATTTTCATTGAAATATTAACAGGATGGGATGCAACATTTCTTAGGGTAGTCACATGGTATGAATAATAAATATTGCTGTCCAAAAAGGGGGTTTCATTAACCTAATGAACCCGTTCTGGATCCACCCTTGATTTAATTTCAAGATTTATAAGAAAAAATAAAATGTTGAGAGAACTTTATCTTATGAAGGTTTAAACAATGTTCATTTAAAAAGGCAAAAAATGGTTTAGTACTGTACTTCATTTAAAATGTTCAGCCGGTTAAGGAGGACGGAGGTGGTGTGATTTCGTTTGTTTAACCCTTTCCTCCATAGACACACCTTTATTGCATGGGTGAACAGTTTAGATCCAGATCAGCTGGCACATCCTTGCCATCTGATCAGGATCTAAACTGTTTGCTCTTTGATTCATCAGGTTATTTCTGACCGAACTGCAACCAGTGCAGATCCTGATCAGACGGCAAGGATGTGCCGACTGATATGAATCTACACTGGATGCACATTCGTAAAAATGTGTACATATGGAGGAGAGGGTTAAATATGAGCATTATCTTAGCATGAAATATGTGAAATTTAAAACATACAAAAACAACTGATATCACAGTTACATTTGCCAGTGGAATTCTTACGTTTTAGAGGCCCTTCTTTCATAAAATACCAACAATAATATAATTTAAATCATCATAACTCATTATCAGTACTCACTCTTTCGAGATTTCTTCAGGTTTGGGAGGAACAATAGGTTGAGGCCCCGTCACTGTCACCACACTGTTACCAGGGGTCTGCTTTCCTTTAGCTGCGGCCCCTTTAGCAGCAGCTGCTCCCTTCTTCCCTCCAGAAACAGCCGACTTCTGTAAGTTATTAAAAATAAATGTTTCAAAATCTAAAGCATCTGATTTGTTAAAATGGAGATTATATAAACAGTCATTTTCAATTTTACAAATGCCAAGTTCAGTTACGCAAGGATCAATCATGACTGATATAGCCAAGAGTAATATAAAGTATATAGTATATGATCAACCCCTAGGAGAAATCCTGCTGTATTTTACTGGTGGCTATTTATTATTTAAATTCTAACACAAATTTACAGTGTACAGCTTTAAAACTGATGGCTCTGTTTAATTAATTCAGAAGGTTAAGCGATTTATGATGTAAAAAAGATCATGATGGATATGCCAGCTGATATGAATCTACAATGTTCGCCAACATGTGTCTATGGATTAAAGGGTTAATAACTGGCGCACTAATATAATTCTATAACCCATTTACCTGCACTGTCTATTCTTTAAAATTACACTAATCTTGCACTTGCACTGTTCACACATGAGATTTAATTAAGTGTATATATAGAGTAAAGGCAACAACAAGAACCATGCCATAGAAATTATAAAGTGTTTAAAAAAATCATAAAGGCTCCTCGTAAAAGCATACAAGAAGGACAAGTGAATTTTAAACCAGAAACAGCAAATTACAAATAAACCAAACTGGCAGTTTTAATTGGAAAAGATCCTGAATACAGAATAAAATACCATAATTAGCTTGGTACTGTTTAACCCTTTCCTCCATATATTCGCCTTTATGGCATCGGCAACAAGTGTGGATCCAGATCAGCTAGCACATCCATGCCATCTCATTTGGATCTGCTCTGTTTCCTTTTTTGATTTATTATAATATTTCTGACCAGGAAGCAAACAGCGCAGATCTTGATCAGATGGCACAGATGTGCCAGCTAATCTGGATCTACACTAGACTGGTTGCACACATGTTAAAAGGTGTAAATATGGAGTAAAGGTTTACAAGGCCCTGAACAGAATTTTCAAAAAGAAATTAGAAAATTGGCAGTGTCACATTCCACCTTAACCCTTTCTTACATATATACACATTTTATGCATGTGGTCGCTTTTCAGTCCTAATAAATATCCTAATAAATAAAAAAAAGCGACCAGTTTAAATCCAGATCAGACGGCACGGATGTGCGGGCTGATCTGGATCTACAATGTTTGCCCATGCAATAAAGATGTATCTATGGAGGAAAGGGTTAATAGGCCCAAATTATAATAAATTGATGAGGCATTTTACTTTATGTTGCCTTTATCCATAGGCAGAAAGTGATATCCAGATCTGCTAGCATATCTATGCAATCTCATTAGGATCACTGTTCAACATTGTTCCCATTTTGATTCATAAGGATAGTTCTGAAGTACACAATGTAGATCAGATGGCAAGGATATGTCAGCTGATCTGGATCACCGCTGTTCAAACACGTGATAAAACCCATATATATGGAGTAAAGGGTAGACATGAGACCCAAGATCATAAAAATAAGACTGGAGACCAGTCTCAAAGCTCAAGCATCTGACAAGTCACCATTTAAGCCAATCATATGTTTGAGAGTTGAGACTGGTCTCTAGATTTAGTTTTATGATCTTAGCCAATGGGCTTCTATTTATTCTGTATCATCTTTTCATCAAAACTGCCTCTGTGTAAACAGTGACTTGACTATAATAATGAAAATATTCAACATATTAACTCTTCAACCTAAGCATACCCGTATCAACTTTTGCTACAAAAAAAGAAGAAAAGGTCCATGATATTCCTTAATCACCCATGTACTTATGCTATAAGTTGCAGTCTAAAACAGTATTCATGCATATGCCAAGATAATGTTGAATATGAGTAAAAGTTTCATAGGTACATTATTTTTGACAACCGTTTAATGGAAAAAAGGTGTCCTCTGTAATATATTGCATTTCACTATATATTGGATAGAAGTATAACACAGCTCTACTGAATAAGCAACTAGACAGATTGTATAATAATTACGTTTAAAACAGTTAAGTACATCAAGATAACACCATATCACAGGTAAGCATATTTCTGTATATTAACTTTTAAACACTTTTACAGCTTATCAGTCTTCAACTGAATTAAACATTTCTCACTTACCCAAACTATTCCTAAACTTTAACTTCTGTTTCTCCATGATTATGTTACATTTATAATAATACAATACTGATCATTATGATAAATATAACTTTGCTGCTCCTCGACAAAATTTTGCAATCTCTTTGTTATTTACCTTGCATTTACCTAAGCAATTTCCTTCCTAACCCTTTCCTGTATAGATACACCTTTATTACTAGGGCGAACAGTTTAGATCCAGATCAGCCGGCACATCCGTGCTGTCTAATCAGGATCTAAACTGTTCGCTTTTTTATTCATTAGGTTATTTCTGACCAAAAAGCGTATATATCAAGGAAAGGGTTAAACAGTTTTACTTGTTCTCACTTAAAACAATATCATGGGCACTTAATATAAAATAATACATTAATCATGAGGTGCGAGCAAAATGTTCAAATTGCTTCATTTAGAAGCTTTAATGCAAAATGCAGAACAGTAAAAAATATAAAAAAAGCTGCCTAATTGGACAAAACCTGCCCCATACACTATATTAACCCTTAACAACATGGCATACAGCTAATATTACATTCGCTACCAGCGTATCCAGATTGGCCTGCTAACCTGCGGAGATCTGGATCAATTCCAATGAGAAAAGCTACCAGTGTAGATCTTGATTTGACCTCATGAATGTACAAGTTTATCTGTATCTACACTGTTCACACATTGGGCACGAGTCGTATCAAAAGGATTACGGTTTAAACAAAAAAGGTACCAAGCCATAGATGATAATGTTTAAAATATTATCAAAGATAAAAGTACATTTTTACTAAAAATCTATAAAAAAAAACAAAACAAACATGCATATGAAAGACTTTAATAAAATTACAACCCATTTCACATGTATATAAATTGTCATATAAATTAAAAATACAAATATATGCTACAACGATACCTTATAGTCCCTCCTCACTTTGAATTTAGGCTTCTAGAATTGAGGTTAAACCATTGAAAAACATTACTCCTTTGTATATGTTGATTGAAATTTCAGGTTTTAAAATATTAAAGTTATTATATGGCTTACACTTTATGAGGTGAATGCAAAAAGGTTCTTTCTGCTTCTTTATTAAATACCACCTTGTCGCTGTTGAAAAATAATTGTTATCATTTTCTATGCTGACATCACTAAGTATTTCTGAGCCGTCTTGCTTAATCCTTTACCTCATAGATACACCTTCGTTGTATGGACAAACAGTGTAGATCCTGATCAGCCAACACATCTGTACTATCTGATCAGGATCTACACTAGAAAATGTGTATACATGGAGTAAAGGGTTAAGGGTTTGCCACACTCCTCCCAATCCTATTCTTCGATAAAATGAAAATTATCAAAATCTCAATAATGACAAATTGCTGTTCAATAAAACTTTGCAAAAATGAATGTTACTAATGTATCTTCATTTTGCATACAGAAAGACACGTTAGAAAAGTAAAGAAACAAAGCTAAACCTAAAAATTCATTGAAATTCTATTTACATAAATTCACAAAAACTAAGCGATACAAAACATAATTTTAAATTCCCATGTGAGCGCAATGATACTGACAAGAAAATGTTGTGTACTTTGTAAAAAACTTTCAACTGCTAAAAGAGAAATCAGTGATTGTCATCCGTGTACGCGACCAGGAAATTGAAGGTCAAACACACATTTACTAATATCTTGTAAAGTTTACATATGTAAGTCACGAGGACACAATAAATTGTTGTCAGTATCATATTACTCATGAGGGCATTTAAAATGATGTTTTGTGTTCTTTAGTTTCTGTGAACTTATGTAAATAGAAATTGAGGGAATTTTAGATATCACTATTTTTCTTTACTGTTCTAACGTGTCTTACCATCTGCAAAATAAAGATACATTAATAACATACATTTGTGCAAAGTTTCATTTAACAGCATTTTGCCGTTATTGAGATTTTGATAATTTTCTTTTTGTCGATGAATAGGATTGGGAGGAGTGTGGCAAGCCCTTAATATAAATATGTTGTTAACAATATTATTATAATGTGACCAACAGACCAGTCTCAAATCTCAAGCGTCTGATTGGTTGCATGAGATTTGAGACTGGTCTCCCATGTAGGTTTTATGATCTTGTGCCCTTTGTTACCTTAAACTACCGAGGTACCTTACAACGAGTTGTTGTTCCAAACGACCATACCATATCACAAATATTTCAACACATACTGGTGTTAATAGAGTACATATAATGAAACAAGTGAATTTACAAGCTCCCTACACCAACATTTACACTGCAGAGTGATTAATGAATATGGCTTGTTGTACTCCACATGAAATTACATAAAAAAATTAATTGCTAGATATGCATCCATTCAGTCCAAATATTTAGGGTATGATATTTTATTTCTGTACCCTCCCCACCCACCCTCCGAAAAATAATTTTTGATGCAATGTTCTCAGCCAATCTACCATCAATAACATCAAGTCAACAATGTATGGTGACTCATTTGTACCATTTTATGTTTATTGCTTGCAGCTCTCCCACTCTCCCTGCCATTAAACTAGTGCAATTTTACAATGTAAATCAGTTTCACCCAGACTTATTAGCATCTTTCATTAGAAATCCCTATAATCTTTTTCAATTTGACCTTTTGTTTTTGATCAGTGGTCACTTTGATGACTTACTTAGTCTACAACTGAGATTTCGGGCATACCTTTTTAACCACCATCTTAACTCCTTTAATCGGTGAGGATTTTCATCTAGCAATTGATTTTATGTCTTACACAAACAACATAGAACATTGCACAGTTTTTGTAGATCCTCTGACAAGTACTTTGAACAACCTTTATCCCTTTAATGTATCACACATACATCATACTTAAACTTACATCTTCATCATTACTTGGTATCTATACATGAGAAATATGATAAAATGATCACATAACATGGCGTTATGGTAGCTTATGTGACTAGACCTGTTACTTTGCACATACTGTTTCATACTCTGTCCTTTAGCAAGTCACATATCTTACTTAAACTTACACTTTCATCGTTATTCGGTATCTATACATGAAAAATATGATAAAATGATCATATGACATGGCTTTATGGCGGATGGTGGTAAATACAAAAAGATAAAAGGTTGACTGTGCTGGGCACATCATTTAAACAATTTCATCCTTCAGGAGAGCAGTTTTTATTTGTACCTCAAAAGGCCCTCACTAGAATTCTAAAAAAAATTTGTTCCTTGGACTTCATTATTCTAGTAATAGCTCTGATGCATGTAAGATTACCAAGCATGTATAAGCTAAGCTTATTAAAATCAACTGAAATCAAAAACTGCATATGCTAGTATAAATACTGCATGAGAGAAGCTTGATAAATTTAAGCGTGCAGCCAATTCATATAGGCTACAAACAAACTTCTTGAATACCCTTATGGCTATTGAAGCATTTAAAAGATTTTTGTTCACTCAGAAGCTTTAAAAAAGCAAAATTTAATTTTAGTACTCCAGGTACTTAGGGCTAAGGAACATTAACTAGTTTTCACAGGCTTTGTTACCAATGTGGAAAAACATTCTACAGCAAATCCTGTTCTTTCAACTAGGCATTGACTGGTTTAGGTTGCTGCTAATTTACCAAGACAACTTGTACTTGTTTGTTCATATGATCCTGTTGGGGCATTTGTGAGGTTAGTGCACCTTAAAACCTGGTTTAAATCCCAGTAGTAATTATTTTTTCACGTATCATTGCAAGGCAGTAACCCCTCAGGTTATCTTGTTTTTTCATTGTTCATGTTGTCTTATTTAAAACTGATCATTTTGTAAACCAATGATCTCTTTTCCTCTCTCCTTTTTTGACTGTGTGACCTATTCCTTATACACATGTTTCACTTATATTGTTTTTCTATAGAAATTAAGTTCTGTAATAAGTGGTAAGCTGTGAAACTGTTTCAAAAAAGTTTGATTATACTAACATTTGCAATAAAATTCACAGTGAGCAAAATTTATGTGGAGAATGATTAATGCCAAAGGTCAAATTGATATACTAGAACCTTGACTCTTTCTTATTTTCCCCCTGTTTTCCATTTCTAAAACTTCAGAGTGTATGTGGCAGAATTGTTTACAAAGTATAATATAGAAATAATTCCCATACTTGTTCTTCCTCTCTCTCCTTCTGTCTTTTCAGGGCCTCTTTGTACTCTTTTTCAGCCTGGGCCTCCATCTGCCTGGTTGCCATACGAACAGCTTCTGTTCTGATCACATTCTCATCGAGGGTGGGTGCAAAGCGCACTTGAATTCTGGTTTTCTGGAAGAAAAGAAAAACTGTCTAGTGAATTATTTGTCAATAATGATAACGTTTCAGCCCAGGTTAGGTCAGATTAGTTTTCGCACATTGGCGCAAAAAAACCAGCAAATTTAAAACAATTAATAATGTATTTTTATTGATTAATATGGTTACACTAATTTATGCCCTGGTGAGTATGTCATTTGCATTTTTTTTGCATGAAAATTCATTCCTGCGAAATTAAATTATACCACTGTATATCCCATGGGCGAACCATATAGATCCAGATCAGCCAAATTGCTTGCGGTCTGATCAGGATATGCACTATTTGCAACTTGGTCAGAAATAACCTCATGAATCTTAAAGCAAACTGTGTAGTATGTGGTTGCATAGTGTACAAGGTTACATATTTATGTGATAAAAAGATGTATCTATTGATTAAAGGCTCTATACTTGTTTATCCAAAGGCAAG
Source organism: Corbicula japonica (assembly GCA_038501625.1). NCBI lineage: Eukaryota > Metazoa > Mollusca > Bivalvia > Venerida > Cyrenidae > Corbicula > Corbicula japonica. The sequence continues at coordinate 434,492 of JAZAYU010000107.1, forward strand.
AAACACACATTTACATTCTTTGAATCAAACTCAACATCATATATCCTCTTTAAAAGATGGAGAATATTTATATTTTGAAATCTTGCCAATAAGGTAATAAAGTAATAAAATTTCCTTGAAGCAGAATTAAATTACCGGTAAAAAAGTCTGTACTCTTATCAGTAGCAAAATTGGTTTTCTGGAGTTAAATTAAGGAAGAACACTTTATTTTGGTTATCTGCACAACATGTTTTGAGGGTTGTCCTGAATAGAACAATCAGTACTAGTACTGTACAGTGTTTGACATTATGGACATCATGTGGCTAGGGGCTGTCGCCGTACGTGTTCAATTATCAGCATATGCATACAATTATTTACAATTCACAGTAGCCATATATGGTTCATTTCTGAGTAATTTTACACACCGTAGTACTTTTGTTACCAGTAACAAACATACATTGTTCAAGTAACAAAAGGTAACATGAAGGAATGATGGACCAAAGAAAAAACATTCTCGTTCTCGAAAAGCCATATCTAAAAGTGGCACTGTTTCTGCAGTATGGCGGCCATAGAAAGTCTCCTATATAAGCTGTAAATTCATAGTAAAGTGCTAGAATGCTTGTCAATTACACAAAGTTCTGAAGGTTACAGTTAACAAGACAAACCTCTCCTGGCAGTATAGTTCCCACGGATGGAGAAATGGTCACAGGGGCTCCCTCTGGTACGACAAACTCGAAAGATGTTGGTCCAACCGGGGCTATCTCACCTGCAACATAAGTTAACGAATAATCCTTTTCATATTATTTGCTTTATACAAATTTTCAACAATATTAAATAATATTGAGAGTCAGTTACCACCTGTTAGATTAACTTATGTATTTATTTAAAATTAAAAACTTCTATACATGTATATGGAATCTGCAACATAGTAACTTGATGCTCTCTGATTATAATGCAGATCTTGTTGCTTGCATGGAACACCTTATTGCATTATTCATAATGAAATGCTTTCATTTAAAGACTAGGCTTAATACTTTCCTCCATAGATACAACTTAATTGCTTTGGCAAACATCTGTGCCATCTAGTCAGGCTCACTTTTAGATCTTTTAGGTTATTTCTGACCAAGATGCAACCAATGGAGATCCAGATCAGATGGCACAGTTGTGCCAGCTGATCTGGATTTACACTAGTCCCACATGCGTAAAAATGTGTATATATGAAGTAAAGGCTAAACTTTTCTTTTTATTATTAATAAGAATTCCAAATTCCTGTGATATCATTATATTTTTTAAGAGTAAGATTTTGCCCATTTCTTAAAATTATTTAATTAAACATCAGCAAAATCAAACCACTAAATATCTAATTTTATTATATAACAACTGCATATTTAATTAGAATAATACAACTGCGTGAATTTATTTCCCCTCGGAACTGTCTTCTGAAAAACTTGATAACCGCACAATTATATGATATACCGTAAAAGTAATATGTTACCTTTACCAATCCTCGGGACAGGGTGAGTAAATTCATTCATGCTAGTATGGGAGTTGATCACGTGCAAGGAGGCAGTCGATACATCATACAACGATGTGGCAGCAAAGTGAATCACCTGATGTGACAGGTCGAGTGGCGGAAGTACCCCAACTCCTTTACATTGTATCTTGAACTCCCTGTAAAATAAAGTGTTTAATGGATATATCTTTCACATAAGAAAGCTTTAGCTGATTTATAGTCAAGGGCTAAAGAAATGCAAGAGGACATTGTTTACAGTATCTTGCTAACATGTTGATCAAAAACAATGAAAATATGCCAAGGAACTCTCAATGTTACAGTGCATGTGTAACTGTATCAAATGCTGTATAATGGGTTTGCATAAGAATGTCTCCAAAGGAAAGCATGAAACAGGAAAAACAAGAATCCTATTCAAAGTTTATCCTGCGTTTCATAATTCCTTATATATTAACACTTTCCACCATATATACACATTTTTACGCATGTGCGATTTGTGTAGATCCAGATCAGCCGGCACATTTATGTCGTAAGATCAGGATCTGCTCTGGTCGCTTTTTGGTTAGAAATAACCTAATAAATCAAACAGCGAACAGTACAGATGCTGATCAGATGGCACGGATCAGGATCTACACTGTTTGCCCATGCCATGAAGGTGTTTTTATGGCGGAAAGGGTTAAATCTAATACAACAATTCATTTGTAACTTTCAAAAGAACTTGGATTACAGACTATAGAGCCCCTTTCTCTTCCCCTCCCAAAGATATCATAAAACATTTTCAAACCAAAATTACTTTAAGTTTGACTAAGAAACAAGTGGTTGTTTTAAATATCCTTGGCTATGGTCTGTCACGATCTTGCATGCATGGACACCCTTAATATTTAAAGTTGTAACAGACGAGTCTAAAACAAAAATAATTTGATAAGTATTCCTTTTATTATAAACTAAAACAAAATATTTCTATATTTATTCAACAAAGTGCTAAAATACCATAATCTCAAGGGCCAGCTACAGATCAATTGCTGTTAAAATAGAATTTAAATGTTTGAGTGTTTGAAAACAATAACCATAGACAAATCAGTAGGTGAATTAACAAGTTTGAAAAGAATATTTTAATTTGATAACTCAGGTAAAAGTGAACAATACAATCAACTTGGCTGAAGTCCCTAACATTTTATGATGTCAAAAAGATCATAGTTACCAGTTCAAAAATTTAAGACAGAACAAAGTTTCTACATTGCTTATTAATAAAGCATAAAATAAAAATATGAATAATTAATAAAAATAACAATGAAATAAATCCGTAAATATTTTAAATCCATTTCAAGTTAATTGGACTTAATTAGAATATGAGAAGAATATAGAAATCTGATTGAAATACAAGATGGCAACTGGAGGAGTTGGTGATATAGAAAAAGGAACAGATGAAACATTTGACTTTTTGTGTTCAGTGTGCAAAGGAAAGAATAAGAAAAGAGGCAGAAAAGTTCTGTTCTGACTGCAATGATTACTATTGTTCTAAGTGTGTTAAGTGTCATGCAGACATTCCTGCTTTAAAAAATCACAAAATCCTTGACACGGCACAGCTGCATCTTGGATCCAGTGTTAAGTTTCTGGCAGTGCCCACCGAGATGTGTAAATTACACAAGCATAAACCTGTGGACATGTATTGCAAGAACCATGATGTTGTGGCATGTTCTGCTTGTATGCTGGTTGAACACAGGTATGTGTGATACACTGTCACATTATTTTGAGCCATGACTGTTTAACTGTCCATGTCCCTACTACAGTAGGCAATCTTTTAATGTAATTACTCTACTCAGCTTGCTAAGCATCAATAATATTTTGTATTTATCTTCTGGTATATGCCAGTCATTAGTTTTATTTCTTTTTATTCACCTGATTAATGACTGATAAAACATTGTAAAAGACAGTTGTGATGTTCCTGATAATCCTTATCAAGTGTGTGCGATTAGTAACACAGAAGTTGCTATATGCTGTTGGAAGAGTAAACTAATACAATTTGTTAGTGTTGAAAGTACAATGACAAAAGCCAGACAGATCAAAACTGGTTATGAATGCTATGGAATATCCTATGCTGACAGGAAGTTGTTGTTTCTGATGGTGACTCTGTGTGCGTATACAATTTGTCAGGAGACAAACTGCAGCAGTTTGTTCTTGGTGATATTGGTGAATGCCATCTTGCTGTCAGCAGTGACAACTTGAACATTTATGTCACTGGCTGGAAGAAAGGATTGATCATTCCAGACAGGAATGGCTCATCTATTGGAGGGTTTAGTGGTCCTGAACTGAAAGCAGCCTGTGATGTCTGTCTACAAAACAGTGGCGATGTTCTTGTTTGTAGCTATAAATCTAAGAATATCTTACAATTCAGTCCTGATGGAAAACTGATTGGAGAGGTTATGAAATATGGTAAATGTTGCAATGCAATATGCTATGATAAGAACAACTCAAAGCTGATTGTGGGCATTGACAATGATGATGAAATCAAAGTATATGACATCAGTGGGTAATAAACGTGATAAACATTCATTACAGTTTGTTCTCCAATGGAGCAATTGCCATAGAACAATTCTCAAAATAAATTATTATTATTATAATTATTATTATTACTTAGTAGTAACATAGCACTACTAATAATATCTATTTAAACATGAACAACAGAAACTACAGCTTATGTGTAAAAAGTGTAATATGCATATCTGGAATTGCCACACCTATAATATACAGCCTCCCCACACAGCCAGATGTAGAGGAAAATAGAGCATGGGTTTATTAGAATACTGATTTCAAATTTACAAGACAACACAACAATTAATTTAGAGAGAAGTGAGTATTCCACTGAAATACATTAAGTTATTGCTGATCATTCACTTTGTGCACTTAATAAATAAATAAAACCTATTATTAAAAATGGTATACAAAGTTCCTTTTATGACATCATTTAAAATACTTGTTTTATCTTGCACTCTATGCAAATCAATATTTTGCTATCTGAGGATACTATTATCACTGGGATCACCCGTATAAGTAGTATAAGTGTTGTTATCCTCCATGAGATCAATCCAGCAAAACCAACACAATTATAGTTCATTGATCTTTGCATGTCTGAAAATGGGGGCAAAAACATATTTCTAAAAAAATAGTATTTTATTCATTTTATTACACTTATTTTTGATTTATGCATGTAAGAAAAACTGAAATTAGTTTGTATCATTGTCCATGCTAGTGTTAGATGTCAAATGATTTTTCCAAGTACCGGTATTCCTCATGATTTTCCCATTATATAATAAATGATAAAAAATCATATTTCTAACATTTAACCATGTATGTTCTTCCTGCACAGTTTTAAATTGCACCAGTATATCACAGAAATTGTAATACTAGATGTTTTTTGTGAAAATTGCATGTCTCCCCCCCCCCAGCGCCCTGGCCCCTGTGACCTTGACCTTTGACCTACTGACCCAAAAATCAATAGGGTTCTTCTACTCAATAAGGGCTTTTACCCTATTTAGTTTGAATGCTCTGGGTCAAGCGGTACTCCAGTTATTGACCAGATACGGTTTTCACTCTTAGGGGTCCCTGTAACCTTGACCTTTGACCTACTGACCCCAAAATCAATAGGAGTCCTCTACTCAATAAGGACATCCATCGTATGAAGTTTGAAGGCTCTTGGTGAAATAGAACTCCTGTTATTGAGTGGAAACAGTTTTCACTCTTCAGGCCCCTGTGACCTTGACCTTTGACCTACTGACCCCCAAATCAATAGGGTTCTTTAATTCAATAAGGGCTATCATCCTATGAAGTTTGAATGCTCTGGGTCAAACGGTACTTCAGTTATTAAGCTGAAACAGTTTTAAGTCTTCAGGCCCCAGTGACCTTGACCTTTGACCTACTGACCCCAAAATCAATGGTAGTCCTAAACTCATTAAGGACATCCATCATATGAAGTTTGAAGGCTCTGTGTGAAATAGAACTCCTGTTATTGAGCGGAAACGGATTTCACTCTTTAGGATCCTGAGACCTTGACTTCTGACCTACTGACCCCAAAATCAATAAGGTTCATCTACTCAAAGAGGGCTATCACCCTATGAAGTTTGAAGGCTCTTGGTCAAAGGGTACTCAAGATATTGAGCGAAATGGTTCTCACTCTTCGGGCTCCTGTGACCTTGACCTTTGACCTACTGATCCCAAAATCAATAGGGTTCTTCTACTCAATAACGGCTATCACCCTATGAAGTTTGAATGCTGTGGGTCAAAGGGTACTCAAGTTATTGAGCAGAAACGGTTTTCACTCTTCGGGCCCCTGTGACCTTGACTTCTGACCTACTGATCCCAAAATCAATAGGGTTCTTCTACTCAATAAGGGCTATCACCCTATGAAGTTTCAATGCTCTGGGTCAAAGGGTACTCAAGTTATTGAGCGGAAACATATTTCACTCTTCAGGCCCCTGTGACCTTGACCTTTGACCTATTAACCCCAAAATCAATAGGGTTCTTCTACTAAATAAGGGTTATCACCCTATGAAGCTTTAATGCTCTTGGTCAAAGGTTGCTCGAGTTATTGAGCAGAAAGGGTTTTCACTCTTTGAGCCCCTGTGACCTTGATCTTTGACCCACTGACCCCAAAACAAATAGGGTTCTGCTACTCAATAAGGGCTATCACCCTATGAAGTTTGAATACTCTGGGTCAGAGGGTACTCGAGTTATTGAGCGGAAACGAAGTGTGATGGACGGACATACAGACTGACAGACAGACGGACAGGGAAAAAACAATATGTCTCCCCCAGAGGGTAGGAGACATAATAATTACAGCAAGAACCATTCAAGGTAGCCATTTTAACCTCGGTGCTTTTTTGACCCCATGTTTGCAAGTTTGATCCTAAAATGGACAATTGTTAAATTGAAAACATTGTTTCTAATTGTTAATGTTTGCTCTAAATATATAAAGATGTTCTTAATTATTTGAATTCAAATAATATTTTATTTGCAAGCTGTGTACAATGTAGTTAATAATCAGGGTAAAATTTAAAGTCTAATCACGTTCAGTAAACAATATTTATCTGTAGAGTGTTGGTATAAAAAGTGGCTGCTTGCACCATGATGCTGATTAATACAGTCTGATTTATTACAATAATTATGAATGGAGGGATTGGATTTGATTTATGATAAATCATCTTGTTACAGGCTATTTAAAACAAGCAAATGCTTAATACAGGTGTCCCCCTTTACACAGGTTTACACTATACTAAAATGTTTTTTTGTCTTCATCTGTGAATCATGAGTTTGTTTAATATCTTAATTATTGAAGATAACACACAATCTTGAACCAGTAGTAATTAAGGTGTGGAGATTCATTCATTCACTTCTTATATATCATTATGATAAAAAGTTTTCTAAATGGCATTTACACATTGTTAATCCCCAACACCAACCGCAACATTGGAGTATGGTGTCGGACATATTCTACCACCTTACCCCTTGATTTCTTTAGTTGTTTATTCTTATTTTCAGAAATGAATGACATATGGTCTACCCACATCTAGATAAAGATAGCCTTCAAATGCCAAAATAAAAATCCAAATCAGTTAATGTGTCCTTAAACCCCTCTTTAATAAACCCTTTACTCCAAATATACACCTTTTTCCGCATGTGCGACCAGTGTAGATCCAGTTCAGCCAGCACATCTGTGCCATCTGATAAGGATTTTTGGTCAAAAATATCATAATAAATCAAAAAGTGAACACTGCAGATCCTGATCAGATGGCACTGATGTGGATCTACACTGTTTGCCGATGCAATAAAGAGGTAAATATGGTGTTAAGGGTTAAAAACAATTCAAATAGAATTTCAATGAAAAAAAACAACAAAAAGATAAAGTAAGTGGTACGGATGAGGTCCATTTTTTATTTTCGTTTTTTTATTGCATGGGCCAACTGTATAATGATCCAGATCAGCCAGCACATCTGTGCCATATGATCAGGATCTAAACTGTTCACTTTTTGTTAGGTTATTTCTGACCAAAATGCAACCAGTGCAGATCCTGATCAGATGGCATGGATGTGCCAACTGATCTGGATCTACACTGGTCGCACATGCTTAAAAATCTGTTTTTATTGATGATTAGAAGTATAGGAGGTCTGGGTTTGTTTTCTTTTTATTATAAAAAAAAATCTTTGTAAAAGTAAATCTTGAGAAAAATTGCCTTAAACACTGATTTGTCATGAAATTTGTAGTACTTTTTTGTTGACATATATTGTATTGCACTGAATTGTATTTACAAGTTAATTGTTGACATATGTTGTACTGTATTAAAAGCATTAGTTTATTGGTGTTGTATTTTTAATATCAGTACATCAGTGACATAATTATATTGTACTGTACATTGTAAAATTGTACCCAGTGACAATGGACTGTACTGCTGATATCAGTAAACTGGTGACATAATTATACTGAACTGTGTTGTGAATTTTAGTACATTGGGACGTATATTCATTTGTAAAATTAAACAATGACATACATAGCACTTAATTGTGGACTTCAGTACATTGGTGATATTGTGCTGTACTGAAAAACTATATTTCACTGGCAACAAATAGTGTTATGATTACACATATTGTATGAGGGTTGTTCAGAAAGTAATGGAAAAGTCATTCCAGTTTTTCCAGACACCATCATTAAAGTCTATCAAACTGATTTTTATAATTAAATTGTTATAAAGAAAGAATAATTATTGTTTTTTCTTACAGGAAATCACAGTTTCTTCAAAATAATAATTCAGAAATAAGAAATGACGATGAAACAAACTTGTTTTTGGTTTATTCCAAAAAAATTTGCAGACCTTAAAGGCCCAATAAACTTGTCAAACAGCATATTTTTTATTAACCTAAACATTTTAGATTTCACCTGTATGCATAATAACACAAAAAATAAACCTTACAATAAGAAAAGGGTATTATCTTATTGATTTGAAGCATGTTTTGCGGATCGTTTATCTTGTTTACAAAACAAACAGCGAATCTTTCCGAGCTGATTTTCAGCAACTCTTGGCAGGCGAAGGTCGCTAATTATGCAGAAGTGCATAAATTGATGACGTATTCCCCACTAAAAGCCGTTACCGGGATGGGTCGTATAACATTTACATCTTTCTTTGTTTACCTTGCAATTAAGTTAAAACTTAATCTGTTAAAGAAGGTCCTCATCTTTTTCTTTCCATGTTTGCATGATTTTGTGTTTACAACTTTTATGTGAATGACATCACTGCGTTCTGCATTCTTATGGCCCAAGTACGGAAAAAAACGATAACTTTTCGCAAAGTGATTGTAAACATTGGTTAGTAATTTTGTGGGCTACAAAAATACTGTGACGGGGTCTCAATGATTGGGGATTGTTTGAGAACATAAATATTTGGTCATTTATACTTTCTTTTGAAAAGGGTCAACGTGGTTAATTAATTTTCAAAATGAAAAAAAACAACATTTTGACAAGTTTATTGGGCCTTTAATATACCCTAGAATGATTCTGACACAGATAATTTCATGTATTCAAAACTGGCCAAAATAGAGTATTTAGAGGAATGATTGATGCATCTAATAATAATTTAAAGCATTTAAAATTGATTTATGTTCTGCAATATTACTGCATTTGCATTACTTTTTGAACACCACTTGTACTTTACTGTGGACAACTGCGAAATAGGCACAAGGTATTGTATTGTGAAAATCTGAATACTTAAATTGTGCTGTACTGAGAAAATCAGTACACTGTGACATTTATTGCTATGTATTGTAAATATCAGTACCTAATCAACACTACATATTTGATATACATTTGTAATTATATTCTGATAACTTTCTTTCCTGTTATTTTGTTTCATTATGTTTAATGTTGTTTCCCTTGGCTTGCTGTTTAACACAGGTTAGACTGTTACAGTATATGATAAATTTATGTGCCAGAACCCTCCATCCAAACCTTGCACACTCTAAAGATACTTAAAATCTTGTATTAATTAACAGACATTATTCTTACCTGTTTATGAGAGATTTACAGTTGAGTTCAAACTTGTAATCCCTGGCCTTGCTAGGACTGAAGATCACTTCCAGTTCTACGGTTTCCAGGGGCAACAGTGTTCCAAAGCCATCATTGGGCTGCACCTCAACATACTAAAATGTCACACAAATCAAGAAAACCGAGTCTGTTTTTATGCAAAGAATGTGTCAAAGTTAGGTATTTGAGTCTGCTTAATACTATTTTTTAGGCCTACTACAAATTTCGATTTATATTAGATTTTTAACCAGCAAGCAACCTCTGAAACATCTGTTGCACTGCAGCACTTCACAAGAAGTCATGCGACAATTGATAGAACTGCCGCACCAATCAAGTGACGCTGATTTTTACTATTAAATTAGGTTTTGCTGTTAATCAAATTTTTGTCGGTGTGAGTTTATTCCCCTTTCCAATGTTGAAACAATAACAAAAGGTGTGGTTGACAATGAACAACATTTTGTCAATTATACTTTCCCGCGCAACTTCTCAACGAAAATATCATTCACCGCACATCGTTTTTGATGTTTTGGTTGCAAGCTAAACACTAACTGACATCGAAATTTGTAGTAAATATTTACTATCTACAATTCACTTTCATCTGATATGATGAAGTCTTGTTCATTTTACTAATTATAATTACTGGTTGTACACAGTATGACATATAACTTGAAAAAGTGTGTCTACTGTAACAGCTTCTCACAATTTATTCCACTGCGCACAATGTTTAAAATTACAATATTTATGTACAAAGATAAGAATTAATACAATATTTCATATTGTTCATCTGGATATGAAAAACATTTGGATTGTTTATAGTAAGCTTAATGGAAAAAGCAATACCTCAGGGTGTCCAACAAATCCAAACTCCTGAGGAAGGATGGATTTATTTGTTAACTTGATGGTGGTTTTGGCTGATTCATAAATAGTGCAATCCCCAAAATCAATCTCTGTGGTATCAAACTCCATGTCTGAGTTGGTAACTACTGCAGTCACTGTGAATGGAACTGGTGCTGTCTGAAATATAAATAAGAAACATATACAGTCAACCCTGTATTAAGCAGCCCCCAAGAGAGTCACAAACAGTGGCTATTTAACACAGGTGGCTGTCTAAGACAGGTAAGACTAAGAACAAAATGCCAGTTTAGGACTCATTCAGACTTGCTGTTTAAGACATGTCGTTGCTGAATGCAGGTGGCTGCAAAGGCAGGTTCAACTGTACTTCTCAAAATTTGATAAGGGCCACTTTTGTATTCTGTAAATAATTATTACATTGTGAATAGTTTAAGGATACAAGTTTTGTTTGTTTTGTTTATTTCATAAAACCGATGAATAAGTAATCTTGAGTTGAATTATTGAACTGAAACATGGGAGTAAAATTATACCAAGAAAACTTACAGATAACAACGTGGCCCTTATCAAATTTTGAGTAGTATATTTTATCCGTATAGACTATAACAGAGTTGTTAAAAAGTTTTTCAGCAACACTGCTTATCATATCTCGAGAGAAAAATGATGATGCAATGAAAATTTGTAACACATTGAAATAATGTTTTATTAAATAAATCAGATTTGTTAATGTGTGTTCTTTCTACAATTAGCAGAAACTGAAAATGTAAAACATCACAAAGATGTGTTTTTCTGAAACAGGCCTCATATAAAGACTCTTCCATTCAGAAATACAGAAGTTTAAAACACACAGAAAATATCTAACCTGGTCAGCCACACTGATTATCATTGGGGCCTCAAGAACACCTGTCTCCTTGTCAAAATACTTTCCTCCTTCTTCAAACAGACTTTGCCTGAAATAATGAAGATTATAAAACTATACATGTTGTAATAACAGCTGCCATCTGCCTGTTTTATCTGATCTGGATTTACACTGGTCAATTCTTGATAAAAATTACCTCATGAGTTTAAAAGCAAACAGTTCAGATCCTGATAGGCAACATATCAATAATAAAGATTTAACCCTTTACTACATATGATATATACAGGTTTTTTGTGTGTGCCATCTATCGATGCCATCTGATCTGTATCTGCACATGTTGCTTTTTGATCAGAAATAAACTTATGAACCTAAAAGTGACAGTGTAGATCCTGATCAAAAAGACACAGCAGGTGCCAGCTGATCTAGATCTACTCTGTTAACCTATAAACGAAAGTCATATCTATGGAGTAAAGGGATAAATGAAACATAACGCAAAGTCATCTTGAAATAGTTAATATGCAGAAATAACCCAATAAATCTAAAAGTAAACAGTGTAATTCTGATCAGTGCCCAAGGTTATAAAGCTGAGCATGGAAACCAGTCTCAAATCTCAAGCATCTGATTGGCTGAAATGGCGACCAGTCGCCATTTCAGCCAATCAGATGCTTGAGATTTGAGACTGGTTTCCAATCTCAGCTTTATAACCTTCAGCCCAGATGGCATGGATAAGCTGGCTGATCCAGATCTAAACTGTCTGCCCATGTGATCTGTGGAGTGAATGATAAAAGCAGAAACTTCAAGACAAATTTCAATTCAATTCAAGTCTATTGTTCTTACAGAAATACATTTAATCCAATCTTTCTGCTGAATCCATTTAATATTCCTCTAGGTACTGAGTTTGTTGGGTAAGCAGAAGAACCAGACATTTCACAAACAAATAATTGCCATGTTCAGAACCAGCCAGTGCCTGACAGTCTGTGACAATTACATCACTTTTAGTAAGCCCCAAAACATCTTTGAATCACCAAACCAAGATTATAAATCTCACATTGAAGACCAGGGATAATATGACACCCAGACCGGCAATATATCCTTACATACCCTTTCAAGGAACCAAATAATTGTTTTATTATACTGCAAAGACTTTTTCCAGACAAAATTAATTAGAAAACATTGATTTTTCATTTATTTCGCTTATTTAATGCTGAACGGCTTAAATCCCCTCTGCAAACCTCAATAATTACATGTCTGACGTCATTTATTTACCTGCATGACGTCACTTCATAGAAACTGAATGGACTATCGATTTGATATTGATTTACAAAATTTGAGAATAATCTGATCGTTTTCAACGTTAAAAACATAACACAAATATTTTCTGTAACAATTTTAGTAATCCCTTAGCATACCTCTTTATAATGTACAAGATCGGCTTAAAATTATGCATTTTTACGGAAATTCAAAACAAAATGGCAGATGACAACAAAAGGTGGGAGGCCAGAGAGGGATATTCAGGCACATGCGTTCATATCTATGGCCCATCCACAAATACGGACAAACATCAACGGCAAATTATCCAATCAAATACAAGCAAATTTTATTGCAGTATAATAATAGTCTCCATTTCAACCAATCAGATTCTTCAGATTTTAGAATGGTCTCAGGTTTAAGTTTTATGATCTTGGAGAAAGGAACTGAAAAAAACAGAAATCTTTATCCTTTATGCTGGCAGGGATAAGAATTATATATTTACTTTTTAACAACAGTTCTTCATTAGACATTTCAGCAATAGGCCTTTTTCATTTGTCAATGTTACAAGCTTACATTTTCTTTCTTTCATATTGTGCATACTGAAATAATGTTTGTATGATGTCATTAACATCACCACTGACGTCTGGAGACTCGCCTGCCTCACAGTATTTTTGGCTTCATTTTTTTTCATAGTGTAATAAAGAATTTAAACCTTACCTTGGTAAGAACTTGAGTTGGGCAGAAAACTGCGACTGAGCCTGGATATATCCTGTCTTAGGCAACAGTTCTAGATGATCTCGTAGTTCCTTGCATACCTCAAACTTCAGTCTCAGGGCTGTGGTGGCTCTAAAAGAACAAAGTTAGAATGCTTGTTAAAACTGGGATCAAGTTATTACATTTTCTGTGATTTTCAAGTTTTATTTTTGTGCCTTTAAAATACTAAGTTTATTTGCAATACAAAGAATTTGAACCTTCTGGAGTCTAGAAAAGAAGCAACCAATACACAGAAAAATTACCAATTCATATTTATTTGATATGAATATTTAACAAAAAATGATAGAAAATTACATTTCCATTTGAAATAATTATTTGGTTGGCAAACCCAGATTCACCAGTGTTCAGATTCTGCTAAGAAAACTAAACATAGATTATTTCCCTACTGGACAGTGCCTGTGGTTGTGAATCTAGGTAAATAGTATTGTTGCCCATAGTTTTGATACTTAACAGGTACTATCTGCTTTTATCATATATATAATAGCAAATGTAGAAAACACTGCAGCTAGATTGTTTTTGTGAAACATTTTCATGCTCAGACCTTGCCTACAAGTACTGAGTGCATATGCTGACCTCTTGGTCATTTCAGTGCTTTGATTTTTATACTGGCCAACATAAACTACAAAACAACAAAACCTGTTATAACAAAGATTCCACACCAAGACAATGATAAAAATAGATCAATGATACCTGTTGTTAACAACAATGGTGTCCTGGTAGAGTCTGTCCAGCATACAGATCTTCAAGTCCACCGTCTGTCTCTGGACCCAGACTGGTACATCAATAGCATTACCCAGGGCTCGAACAGATATCTGCGTAAAGATCATGTGTTACACAATATGAATTTTTTTATTCCAGGAATTTGGATATGGCTTACCGGTATATTCTACATGTGACCAGAGTTGATCAAATTTAGACAGGACAAATGTGCCAGCAGATCTCAATCTACACTGGTTGTGAAGAGAATATTAGCCACATCTGTGGTGTAAAGAGAAAACTAGTGGCACATGACTACTTTAAAGCCATGATTGTTCATCGATAATATTTAGAAAAGGCCTTTTATAAGTTACCATATTAAGAAAGAACATACAACTATCATTATTCCTATTAATAAATTTAATAGGAGAAAAAAGTTGATGTTTTAGCATAATTTGACAATATAATGCTAGTTTTACTACAAAATGCAATAAGTAATGTCATCTGCTCAACAACAACATTTCAAAAACTGATGTTAGCTATCCAAAGACAAGTTTTCCTGTGACATGCTCCAGCCTTGTTTTCTTAAAGACTCGTGGCATTCTGTAAATGATTTCTGGCTTAGTCAGGCAACTAGGTTGAAACTTGTGGTAGCCAGCCAAAGTCTTTTTAATTTGCCTTCTCTAAACAACTGCACTTACACTTTCTGAGAGAGGGTCAGCAAACGTTACAAGAAACTCTGTGTCAACTTTCCCTGGAACTGAAGGATTCCATATGATTTCTAGCTTTACTGATGCAAATGGACCGATTTCTCCTGATGAAATAGGCCCCGCCTTCATTCCATCCAGTGTACTGTAGTCATCTAACTCACTGATCAGCAGGTCTGGGGATGCCTCTGGGGCTTCACCTGGGTCTGCTACAAAAATAAACATATAACTTTTTAAGTGAATTATTCTCAAGAAACACATATATTTTTTTTATGAGGAAAGAGGTCCCATTTTCATTTCATTCTGCATACTTGTAAACTGATGGCTGCACCTAGGTACCCCTTAATATTCTGAAACTTAATTCTAGTAACTTAGGAAACACCTGTTTAGTTCTCAGTTAGCACCCTCTTTTACTTGCCTCTACTTGACCATGGAAGTTCAAGGCCATCATATTTCCTTGCTATACTTAGACATATGAAAAGTGTGTATGTTATAAATAGAAACAACAGTCATTTCCTATATATTTTTTGGGGATTGCCTCTTTTTCTCCTGTTATGCCACTTGTGCCTCTTCTATTATAAATATATAGTGGGGAACTCATAGAAGGAACACAGTTCAATCAAGAAATATAATGTACTAAGTATACATAATATGCACTTTACAAATTAAAGGTAATTAGACCTTGTTTTTTTTTTATTTCCCTCCCCTTGTCCTTACAAAGTTTATTCCCCTTGATGAACTTGCAGATGAGGCTATCTGATTCCTTCGTACATACTATAAACATAAACACAAACAAATACCTTCACCGGCTTGTTCATCTGTTTGCCCCTCCTGCCCCTCTTGAGTTACTGCCCCTTCTTGACCCTCAGAGGTCAAGGCCGTTTGACTTTCCTCACCAACTTTAGAAGCCTCAGCTGCAATAGAAAATCATAGTACACAACTCTCTCAAAATCTTGGACCTAAGTAAAGCATTAGGAAATATGTCTGATGTTTAGATAATGTTCTAAAGAGAATAAGTCTTGGAATAATATGGGTCAAGGGAATAGGTGCCCTTGGTTATATTATTTAACATTTAGTTGTTAATATATATTAAAAGAACATATAGTTACCTGTTGTTTTCTCATAACTAGTAGGTGATTTTATAACACTTTCTAACTAAATAATTTTATATTTACTGGATAAATATATAATGACCAATGTCATCTGCTCAATTCTTTGTCATTTTTGGTGTAAGCTTTCCAAAATTGTCTTTAACATGTACCATGATGTGTCCCAGATGAGGTATTTATACAACATCTTTATTAAACAGTATTTGATTTGTGGATATTGTAGAAAGAATAACACTTTTTCTTACAAATTCCTTCAAGTTGGTGAATTTAAACATGAAGTAACATGAAAATATACCAAAATCTTTCACTGCAATGATGTAAACAGCCCTAACCTATACCTACCTTCAGTTTTCTTTTCAGTGTTTTCCGAGTCTTTCTTTGTCTTGTCCCCCTCTGTTGCCTCTGGGCTGGTTGCCTGCATGGAATCAGCTGCCGTCTGCAACACAAGCCACACTGTTTTCAGAGCTTTTTAAGCACACGTTTACCTTTTTATGTCTTATTTCCTGTAACAACTTGGTAATAAGGAAATGTTCAAAAACTACCGGTATTCAATTTACAGTTTTCTAGCCATTCCACAGCCGACTGATCTATCCCATATTTCTACCTATTTCCTATCCACAATTGTTATTTCTAACTCACACTGCAAACTTTGGCCATCATGGAAACAAATCTACTTTTGTTGACATTTTTGTCCTTCCAAGGCTTTCTAAGGCTTTTCTAAGGAGAAAGTTGCAATAAATAAAAGAATAACAGAGCAAAAGAACACAATTTAACATTTGGAACTTATTCACAAAACCAAAAATGCTTGAAATCATGTCCATGGTCAACATAACAAAATTAAACTATACTCTGGGCTGAAGGTTATAAAGCTGAGATTGGAAACCAGTCTCAAATCTCAAGCATCTGATTGGCTGAAATGGCAACTGGTTCAACAACAATCAAACATCTGATTGGTTACTTTAGAGATTGTGGTCAATTTCAACCAATCAGATTTCTAAGATCTGAGACTGGTCACCATTCTCAATTTAATTTCATATTGTTAACAGGGCCCAAGATCATAAATCTGTTTGGAGACCAGTCTCAAATCTAAAGCATCTGATTGGCTAAAATGCTGACTGCTTGAGATTTGAGACTGGTTCCAGCTTAAGTTCTATGATCTTGGGCCCAGGGCTTACTATTTTTTGAACTTTGCGCACAACCTGTTTGTGACTCAACAGAGTTGTTTTAAATCAACAGTGAACACATTAAACCTTTACTCTATATATACATGTACATGTTTTAATGTGTGTGTTACCAGTGTGGATCCAGATCAGCAGGCACATCCATGCCATCTAATCTAGATCTGCACTGGTCACATCTTTGTCAGAAATAACCTCATGAATATAAAAGCTAACAGTGTAGTTCCTCATTAGATGGCACAGATGTGCTGGCTGATCTGGATCTACACTTTTTGCCCTTGCCATTAAGGTATTTATATATGGAGGAAAGGGTTAAATAAAGTTGAACTTGTTAAACCTGATCAGACTCCACTGATTGCACGTCTACCTAAAAATGCACAAAATAAAAAATCTAGCAAAATTCAACCATCAAATATTTTATGTTATGACAATTTAAATAACTGTGCAATAAAAGACAGCATAAACAAAAATATTTTTTGCAGCTTACATGCAAAATTTGGCCCCACAAAATTAAATGATTCCCCCAAACATTCCACTTATTATCAGCTCATATAACCCTTTCCTGTACAGACACACCTTTAGGATGAACAGTTTAGATCCAGATCAGCCAACACATCTGTGCCGTCTGATCAGGATCTAAACTGTTCGCTTTTTGATTCATTATCTTATTTCTGACCAAAATGCGACCAGTGCAGATCCTGATCAGAAGGCACAGATCTGCTGGCTGATCTGGATCTACACTGGTCGCACATGCGTAAAAATGTGTATCTATACAGGAAAGGGTTAACAGGGGAGAATGTTTATTTCTCTGAAATATGTGTCTTACCATTCTTCCAAGTGAGGTCTGGGCACTTGTAGCTGTCTTTGCTTTCATTCCTATAAAATGATAAGATTGTGGTAATTAATGATGTTCAAATCTTTGAGCTTGCATGATTTTTAAAGAATACCTCAGATATATGTTCAAAATATTTTTTAGGCAGTCAAAAATTTTGTTTGAATTTAAATTGGGCATAGCTGAAGTCAGCACTATGTTCTAACAGTCAAAGTTAAACATTCACATAGTATTATTACTATAATATTTCTTCTAATTAATATGCGTGGGAGCAATGCATTTTACAAACAGGCTGTATCTGTTTGAGTTCAAATTACAATGATCTGAACTTTTCCCAAAAGAACTAAGACATTACATTTCAGCAAAACATGGTTTGTTTAACTGTATTAATGAAATGCAAAATGGGCCACAGTTCAGGTAATTTTTTATTTTAGCATTCCTTCACTTATTTTTTCAACTGAAGCTAGTGCAAAATGATTGATACTGGAAAACCAATAGTTCAATCCACTATCCAACCAGTAACAATTGAGCAGGCTTTTCTCTGCCGAATATCTTCATGCATCTTAAAGTTTCAACTTAGCTCATTTTATTTTAATACTTATCTAAACTTCCTAAAAAATTATATAACGATCTACCAGTTAGCCAAATTTTTCAACTTGAGACAGTCTACATCGCTCTTCATAATATAGACATATGATTCAATGCAGAAGAATAAATGCAGACTGGCTACAATAAAATGTTTTCTTTTGATATATAAAAATATAAAAAGACAAAACAAACTTATTATTATTAGACTAGTGTCTAGCCTACCTACCAGTGACTTTAAAGAATTCATATGTTGTGCCCAGTGCCCCCTTGTTGGTCAATGTAAATGTTCTTTTTAAGGTCTCATCAATGACTGTGGTACCAAACTGTATAACATCCATGTCCACTGACAACTGTAACCAATGAAATCCAAACGTGTCAAAAGGCATAATTAAATCCTAGAACTTAAATCCAAAGTATACTGACATTCACAACATGTGCTTCATCAAAACAGTATATGGATTACTGTATAGCGCTTAATATTTGCGGTGTCAAATTTTGGCGAATTTTGAAGTGTTTTTTTGTTTTAATTGGCGTGTCATAAATTGGCGCAAACAAACCAGATCACCAAAATAAACCCTTAATAAAAAATGGCAGGGGCTAAAATTGGCTTTAACATAGACTGTCAAAATATAACCCTTGTAGAAAAAGTCTGGTTTAAAAATTATTCTGACTTTCACAATATACAGTTGCCCGGAAATTGACAAACTGTGTTTATTTTCCACATTTCACTAATAGAAACTAATCTCATAAAACTTATTTATCGTAAAATTGTTGACATTGCATTAGTTCTTACTTGTCTCAGCGTTAAACATTTACATTCAATATTCAACACCACATTAAACTGGACAATGGAAGAGAAAGGTATAAGTCATAGTTATTCTTTAGTTGTAAGAGTGAAAAAATTTTCACAGCTACCTTATAAAAGATTGCTTTGTTTGGTTCATGACATATTCTAATCAAATTTTTTTGTTTCACTAAGTATCTTATTGTAATACAGAAGACACTTCTTTCTCTGGTACTCAAGTATAAATGCATGTACAATGTGTGTTCAATAGACATACATGTACATCAGGTCTGTTGATGCATGAGAAGTGAACCTACTTGTTCTAAAATTTAATAGTGGGTTTCTATGAGATGTTGCAGAAACTCGACTTTTTACTACATGTACAAAAGCTATAACTCTATATTCTATGCTTCTTTTCTCACCTTCAAAACAAGTGCCACTGAAAGGAATGGATGACAAGCACAAAATAACACTTCTTCTGGCAATTTTAAGTCCCACTCCAAGTTCTTTAAAATGGCAGTGCTATGAATTGGTGCTGATTTTAATTGGCAGTGTTTTGAATTGGCGCACCTGACCCTGACTGCCAATATAGCGAAAATTAAACCCAGCCAAAATAAGTAGAAATGTACTTATACAGTATATTGTGCTGGTGATTTTTTCATAAAAATGGTAAATGAAATACAAAGAATAGGTGACAAATGTCAAAATATTCCTAATATTTTTGTTTCCTATTACCATGTACAATTTTTGGTGGATCAATTCAAGGGTATAGTAAATGGATTAAACTTAGATATAGTATATTATAGTATCATACATGTACGAGGGCTGTCCGGAAAGTTCATATACTACTTTATTTTTTACACTCAAGCAATACATACATAAAACAAATTTGGCCAACAAATACATAAATATCTAACAAACAAATTTACAAAAAAAACTGTCAGGCTGTGATGAACATTAACATAGTAACAGTCCTTACATCCAACATATATACATAATCACGGAGCACTTTTAAACGTCAAATGAACGTCACGTAAACACTCCTTCTCAAAAAATATCGCCCACACGATTTTACTCATTTCTGATGCCGGCTGACCCATTGCTGGTATACCCCTTTGTACCATTCTCGATCAAAACCAGATATCGCTGATCTAACACCGACGCAAAGTTCTTCCAAATCTGCAAATCTTTTCCCGCGCAATTCCGACTGTTCTAACGCGTTCTACGTAATTCGGCTCTGCTACTTTCGGTCGTCCACTTCGTTTCTTATCTAACACATTTTCATCCCCGCTTCTAAATCTGCTGTGCCACTTAAACACAAGTTGCATTGAACATTTACCGGTCGTATCTGCTTTTGAAATAAACTTCCACGTCTCAGTTGGTGTCATATTAGCATGAACACAAAACTTGATAACACTCCGTTGCTCCGTCCGTGAAATTGACGTCATTTTTTCGAAACAAATGTTAAGCGCCCCCAATGTGTCTAACGGTCGTATACAACTTGTTTATTAACGTATGACGTCATAATTTTCACCAAATGTCATGCAATGATATCAAATAACTTCGCGTAAGTAAAAACGCATTAGGCCTAAAATTTTAATTTTTATTAACTTTTATTTTGAGTAGCTACTGTCATGGAATCAAAGTGCTCCGTAAACCGTCGGTCATGTTACCATGACGATGGGCGTTTTGCGAATATTATTGTTATCATGTTTATAAATTTAGAAATATGTAGCCAATACATACTCAAGCAAAATACCAAAACAGCTTATTGATATGACTGCTTATAATTATTCTGTAGCCCTGTCTACGAACTTTCCGGACAGCCCTTGTATTTTAACATTATAGTGCTTTGTTTCCATAATCTCGTTTTTACTTACATCACACTTCTTAGTTGTACATTTCAAGGGAATGGAGAATGGTCCGGTCTGAGATAAGAACTTTACTTCTCCTTCCAAGTCTTCATTGATCTGAAATTTCAAACATTGAATAAGATTACAAGTGCAGGTATGATTCCAGCAAAAAGAAAAGCAGCCCACAAGATGTTAAAAATTCGTAACAATAATGACATTCCTTACCTTTAAAATATATCAAAATCAAAATTCACTTGTAACAAATACACAGATATTTAAAAAATTTATTAAATTGATCACAGCATGTCATGGAATAGAAGTAAGATTTCGTAAATTTCATATGGATGAATCTAAATAAGCTGGCTAGGGGAAATGTGTAATTCTGAGCTATTTTTTTATATTTTCAAATGTTTGCTATTTTAAGGAAGAACACCAGTTTGTATTTTATTTCCACAAAACATTATATAATTTGTTACATTATATATTTATTTCCTGCAAAATGATTTTTAAATAACATCTGCTACACTTTTTGAAGTCTTTTCAGGAAATGATGTCAAATTCTCAAAGTCACAGGTTTGTGCAGTTCAAACTGTCCTGGAGTAATTATGCCTGAATACATGTATAAATATTTAAAAAATAAATAAATATTTCCACACAAACCTACACACATGCATTTATTGCATAATATAAACAAAGTTGATCTAACTGACCAGAAAATAACTTACCATGGGTTTAAAAGTGACAAGCATTTCACATGTAAGTCCAGCAGACATCTGTCCTGGGGGGTCAAAACTGTGGAGTACAAAATTATTATCAATTGTAAATTGTATGAAACAAAGTAAAATTGAAAATTTAAATTTTGTTGGAGGAGTTGACTTAGAGAAACAAGGTTTTTAACCCTTTTCTCCCTTTTATACACTTCTATATCATGGGCGAACAGTTTAGATGCAGTTCAGCCTGCCCTTCTGTGCCATCTGATATGGATTTGCATGATTTTTTTTTGGCAAGGATGTGCCAGCTGATCTGGATCTACACTGTTTGCACATGTGATAAAATGCATCTATATGGAGGCAAGGGTAAAACCTGTGTAACAGAACTGAAGAAGGAAGATTTAAGTACAACATAAAGTATAGGCTATCATTTATAAACACCAAATACACATAAAACTGAATAAAGAATATTATTAGTCTAAGGGCTTCTAGCTTTCTAGTATCTGCTACATGCAATAACCCTTACAAAACATAGTTTTCAAACTATTCTGTAGATTACTTGTAATGTAACTTCAGTACAATATGTTAAATTTCTGTAACTATTTAACCCTATACTCAAGGGGATTCAACTTTTATCCCATGTTTGACCAGTGTAGATCCAGATCAGCCTGCACATCTGTGCACTCTGGTCAGATTCTTCACTCTTGATTTAAAACTGATTATTAAATAAGTAATTTCTAACCACAAAGTGAGCAGTGTTGATCTTGATCAGACTGTACCAATTTCTAGGCAGATCTGGATCTACACTGGTCGCACATGAAATAAATGTCTTAGTATCCATAGAGTAAATGGTTAAATACTCACAGAACTTAAACATATTTTACTGGAGTATTACAAGTTATCTAGACAAAATTTTAAACAATGATTTGTAAAGGTTTATGAGTTTAACTAATGTATGTACTAGAAAGACTTCAGTCTTCAAAGATGTATAATAAGCCATATCCCTTATAGTAAAGGGTAAAAACCCTTTACTCCACGAGACTTAACCCTTTCCTGTATAGATACACATTTATTGCTAGGGCGAACAGTTTAGATCCAGATCAGCTGGCACATCCATGCCGTCTAATCAGGATCTGCACTGTTCACTTTTTGATTCATTAAGTTATTTCTCACAAAAATGCGACCAGTGCAGATCCTGATCAGATGACACGGATGTGCCAGCTGATCTGGATCTACACTGGTCGCACATGCGTAAAAATGCGTATACATCAAGGAAAGGGTTAACTGTTTCCACGAGAGAACCTTGTAGATCATGAGCCTGCACATTCGGGCCATGTGATCAGGATCTGCACTGTTCACTTTTTGATTCATTAGGTTATTTTCGAAAAAGAAGCAAACAGTTTACATCCTGAACAGATGGCACAGATGTGACAGCTTATCTGGATCTACACTTTTTGCACATGTGACATAATTCATTTATATCATGCAACAACTCATGTTAACTTCTTACTGAATGTTGATAAAATCCTTCAGATGTTCCGTGATGTCAATAAATTTACAGTAGTTGACGGTGTAGGACACATTGGTCAATGTCACTTTCTTCTTGTAAGATTTCCCAACATCAAAATCCTGAAAAACCAATACAATTGTTATGTTATTTCAAAGGAACATAAGCATCATATCCTACATTTAAAACATCTGTATATCTCTGATAAAATAATTTGTCTGCCTTCATGCTAAGAGCAATATTAAAAACAGCAAAGTTTGATAAAGCATGTACATTTACCTCCCTTTACGAAAAAAAATTGTCATTCCATCTCGCTTGTAAGACAACTATTTTTTTGTCTTATTTACATTTGCACTTTTCAACCTCAAAAAAAAGACCAGCGCACATCTATTTAGACCACTTTTTATTTTACCTGACAGTGATTAAAAGGTGGTCAAAATACCAGTCTCTCTGAAACTGGGTTGATTTACTTACTCTAAACCTCTGCAGGGCCCAAGATCATAAAACTAAGTTTTGAAATCAGTCTCAAATCTCAAGCATCCGATTGGCTGAAATGGCGACCAGCCAATCGGATGCTTGAGATTTGAGACTGATCTCCAGATTTAGTTTTATGATCTTTGGCACAGCACTCCCAGTCAGAGACTAAATGATAAATCCTTACTCTTTGCTTCTTAAGATCTGATTCTAGATCTTTCTGTCTTCAAACCTACTTGATCCCTTTCATCCATAGGATAAAGCTATGATCTCATGGGCAAACAGTCCAGATCCTGATCAGCCGAAACATCTGTATTGTCTGATCAGGATCAACATTGTTCGCTTTTAGATTTATTAGGCCATTTTGACCAAGTAGTGAACACTATAGATCCTGATCAGATGTCAAGGGTGTGTCATCTGATCAGTCAAGGGTGTGTCATCTGATCAGATGTCAAGGGTGTGCCATCTGATCAGATGTCAAGGGTGTGCCATCTGATCAGATGTCAAGGGTGTGCCATCTGATCAGATGTCAAGGGTGTGCCATCTGATCAGATGTCAAGGGTGTGCCATCTGATCAGATGTCAAGGGTGTGCCATCTGATCAGATGTCAAGGGTGTGTCATCTGATCAGATATCAAGGTTGTGCCATCTGATCAAATGTCAAGGGTGTGTCATCTGATCAGATGTCAAGGTTGTGTCATCTGATCAGATGTCAAGGGTGAGTCATCTGATCAGATGTCAAGGTTGTGTCATCTGATCAGATGTCAAGGTTGTGTCATCTGATCAGATGTCAATTGTCATCTGATCAGAATAAGGTTGTGTCATCTGATCAGATGTCAAGGTTGTGTCATCTGATCAGATGTCAAGCTGTCATCTAAATTACATCATCAGACCAGCATCTGATCAGATGTCATGGTTGTGTCATCTGATCAGATGTCAAGGTTGTGTCATCTGATCAGATATCAAGGTTGTGTCATCTGATCAGATGTAAAGGGTGTGTCATCTGATCAGATGTCAAGGGTGTGTCATCTGATCAGATGTCAAGGGTGTGCCATCTGATCTGGATCTACACTGGTCCCACATGTGATCAAACCCATGTGGAGTAAGGGATCAACTATCAGCCTACCTTGAAGTGTATGACATCTGGTTTGCTGTAAAAAGGACAGCCAGTAAACTCTCTCCCTGCAGCCACTTGCTTCACAACGATGCCTGCTCTGTGCTTCTCTAACACTTCTTCCAGAATTTTCTGTAAAGAATAATATGAATTACCCATGAGAAAATGTGTCTTTTTGCAGCTACTGGGAATGGCTTAGAGAAAGACTTGGGAGAAATAGTCTCCCAAATCATGTCCAGAACTTCTCCCTCCGCTCAGCAAAAGAAGAAGGTTTTCCAGTCGCCATTTCAACCAATCAGATGCTTAAGATTTGAGACTGGTTTCCATGTTCAGTTTTATAACCTTGGGCACAGGATATAATTTAAAATCAAAGTACTAGCTGTTATAGTAA
Source organism: Corbicula japonica (assembly GCA_038501625.1). Lineage (NCBI taxonomy): Eukaryota > Metazoa > Mollusca > Bivalvia > Venerida > Cyrenidae > Corbicula > Corbicula japonica. The sequence goes on from JAZAYU010000107.1 coordinate 459,723, forward strand.
CTTACAACTACATGTATCTAAGTAAAAGCTGAAATCAGAACATCACAGAATAAAAGTGGTGCATATACCTTGTCCATCTTGGAAGCACCAGGCAGTTTCAGCGGAGAAGAATCAACATCTTTCGGAACATTGTATGGCTTATGGTGATCCCATAATCCTTCAAATTCGGGCTTGGCTAAATCAACGGCATTTTGGTGCATATCTTCATCATCACTGGAATCACTGCTGACAGTGTCTCTCATCGCTGCACGATCAAGGGCAGACAAGTCTGCTCCTGCGTCCCCTGCTTCAAACTTTTCCATGTCAAACTTCTCAGTAGTCTAAAAACAAAATGTATTATGAAGGTTTTTAACCTTTACTGAATAGATACATGTATATTGTGTGGGTGACAGTGTTGATCCAGATCATCCAGCGCATTCATGCTGTCTGATCAGGATCTAAAATGTTCACTTTTTTATTTATTTGGTTATTTCTGACTGAAAAGAGCACAATGCAGATCTTGATCAGATGGCATGGATGTGAATCTAAAATGGTCACACATGCATAAAACGCATTTATATGCAGTGAAGATTAAGTCTTTTATTCAATGTATACGGCTTTTATACCGTGTGCAACCGGTGTAGATCCAAGCTTGATCTACACTGATTGTTGTAAGATCCATCAGTTTATTGCTGACCAAGAACGAAACAGTGTAGATCAGATGTAGGCTGATCTGGATCTACATTTTTTGTCAATCGGATATCAGCAACATCCCATGGAGTACAGTTTTAATAATGGAGGGGAAAGAATTCTGCATTTTGAACCAGAAAATGTAAGACATTAAATTTTTAGATGCATTTTTAACTTTTTTTATTTCTTCATGGGAGAAGGGAACCCTAGGGTTTTGAGTTTTTAAGAACCATTCAACATATCAATTGATTATTTCTATTCTGACATAAATATGCTTAATAGAGCTTTGAAAATAACAGTATTACTTTGCTGAGTATGTTTGTCAACCGGTTTATGACATCAAAAATGACAATTTATTAATAATTTATTTAAAAAGGGACTTGTTTTGTTTTTTTTAATTAACTTCAACATGTACGAAGAGTGTTTAATTTAATATTTTAGGAAATTTGAAGTAGAACAGAGAGAAATACAAGCTGCCATCATGTCTGATGCCAGAAGGAAAAGCAGTGACATATTGCAGGATTTAATCACTGTCACTTACATACAATGCCTATAGGGAATCTTGGCAGTTGTGTTAGAATTGTGTTTTGAAAGGGCAACACAAAAACAAAAGTACCTGTTCATCAAAAGACTGAGTCATATCTAACTGTGTATCTTCTTCCAGGCTCAGCTTTGTGTACTCCTGAAATGTCTTCAGTGGTCTTTTCTTTGGTGGCCCCAATATCTGAAATTACAAAAGTCAACTTTTTAATTCCATATATATGCATGTTTAGATGTGTGAAACAACTATAAAAGATCCAGATCAACACTGGCACATCCATGCTGTGCGATCTGGATCTTCACTGGTTGCATCTCAGTCAGAAATAAGGTAATCAATCAAAAAGCAAACAGTGTAGATCCTGATCTGAAGCCAAGGATGTGCTGACTGATCTGGATCTATATTAAATAGTCTGCAAGATAGTGCATACTTAGTTGGGTCTACGCCCAGTCAGACAGCTCCCAGCTGGGAAAGAATTAGTGGGGTGGATCTAGAGGGGGTTCAGTGAGGTTACTTGATCCCCCTTTTTGGGCAGCAATATTCAATTTTAATATAGAATTCAGCCAGAAAGTTAGAAATTATCATGAAACTATGCTAAGGCTGCAAAAAAAACCTTTCTGGAGATCTTGCATTAAACCCTGCATTACCTTAGATTTTTCACGTTTTGGATCATCCCACAGTAGAGGTTGTTGCAGTTTACGCCTTCTCATTCTTTCCTCCTCTATAAGAACCTTCTCCATGATAGCAGCTTGTTTTTCTCTCTGTTCTACTTCAAATTTCCTTAAATATTAAGAAAAACAGTCTATGTGTTGGTCCGGGTAAACTATTTCATAGCCATTCTACTTCAAATTTTCTAAAATATTAAATTAAATCCTTATTCCATGGGTTATGCTTATATCTCATGACCGTAAAATGTGATCAAGATCATGGCATAATATTAAAAAAAGTATTTTAAAATCAAATAAGTATATTAATTGATTGCTTTAAAAAAAATCAACAATTTATGATAAAAATAGGAAGATACAAATTACATGAAGATAACTTGAAATAAAAATGTTTGTTTAATGACTAAGAAATTCCAAAATTTATTAGAAATAAAAAGACCTGTTCAAAAGTTAGTACATATTTTTTTGTTATAAACAAAACAAATGTTTTCATTTGGTTGACTTATAATAAGACTAATTTTGAACTTACGATTTCTGTCTCTCGAAGTCACTGATACGTTTCTGAATGAGAAGAATCTGGTCGGGATTTCCGCCCTCGTCGAGAATTTTCTGACGTACTTGTTCCAGCTTCTGTTCTTCCTTCTTCTCGGCAGCCTTGTCCCTCGCTCTCAAGGCTTTGAGATTTTCCTATAATATAAAGTTTTTGATTGTTTACAATGAAATATTGCCATTATAACCACCTTTTGGACTGGACTAACATGGTCTACATAGAGGAGTGGTCTAAATTTCGGGGTGGAAAATAGTAAAAAAGGGACTTTGAAATATTATATCTTATTGTCGGGGTGGTATTAACTTTGTGTGGTCTTAATGAGGGGTTTTACTGTACATGCAGGCTGATCTGGATTTATACTTGCACAAGGCAATAAAACTTGTAGATATGGAGCAAAGGGTTAATTTGTTAGCATCATAATTTGGCTGTTTTGAAAATTAAAACATTGGCATTGATTATAGTTAGAGAATCAATGAATAACCACCAAATTAAAATACAATTTTAATATTACAATAATTTAATCTTTATACAATGATTAATTTTTTATGCAGCAAGCAACAATGACTGCATACTGTCATAATATTTATCATAATATAATATCATATACTTGCCCTGTTTGCTTGGATATCACTTTTCAACTTAAGAAGCATGTCCATTTTTCGCTGCATGTTTTCTTTGTATCGAACATTTTCTTCTTCCTGTCTCTGCTTTAATCTGGGAAATAAATGTTTGTAGAAAGTTTCAGTATTGTTGTGCCATTATATTTTACACAAGTATAAACGTCACATTATTTGTGCCAGGCTAAATGCACAAATTTAAATTTAAATTACATAAAATAATATTATGTCTAAATAGAATTGCACAAATATATCATCTTCAGCTTTTGCATAAAAATTCGTCCCCAGGAATTAAATAATACTATTGTATACATTTAATAAATATAAAATACATTTCATGCGCATCCAGCGTAGATCCAGATCAGCTTGCACATCCAGGCATTCTGATCAGGATCTACAATAGTCCCTTTTAGATTCATTTGGACTGCATATATGTGCAGACTGATCTAAATCTACAATGACTGCCCATTAGATTCCATGGAGTAAAGGAAAAAGAACAAAGCTTACTTGTTCATGGTATCATCCACAAATTTGCTGTGTTTCTCATGACTATGTTTAGCATTCTCCGCCCACTGATCTCTCTGTCTCTGTCTTTCCTTTATTACTTCTTGACGAACCCTGAAATAAGCAATACTTATAAGCCCTGTACATGCAATGTTTTGAACTCAGCAAAGTAATTTCCTGGAATTTCTCATTCCTACCTACTAACTTATATAAAATTCTATACAGTGTAACGTCTCTATTAAGACCACCTCTGGGACAGGAAACGAGTGGTCTTAACAGTGGGGAGATCACCTTAGTGCAATTACAGTATATCTCATTCATATCTTAATGGTGCTTATACCGAAATTAGTGCAAAACTGTAAAAAGGGACACTGAACAGGTGGTCTTATTAATGGGGTGATCTTAATTTTGGGGTGGTCTGCATGAGGAGTTTTCCTAATTTTTCAAATTTGAAAAAAATTATGTTATAACCAACTTCCTTATTTTTTTAAACAGATCTTCAAATGGTTTCTCTTTATTTCTGGTTATAAACAAATTATTTTATCAGCTGTGTGCTTGTTTTATTCAGTACATTTAATTAATGTTTAAAGATTTTGAAGGTAAAGAGGTGGGATATCAATGCGGGAAAGATTTGATATTTTAAGTATCACTTGCAGTTACTTATCACCCTTGAGGACTTGATAAATATTCTCTATTTATTTTCCCTGAATAAATACCTTTGTTGGTTCCGCATATTTTTCTCAGCTTGAAGGGCCTTTCTCTCCTCCTTTCTAAGTCTGCGAAGTGCTAGGTCAGTTTTCTCCTTGGCCAGTCTGTCCTCTTTCTTCACAAGTTCATCCTCTGCCAGCAGGAACTTTCCTCTCTCTACCTCAACTTTGTTCAATTCATACCTGAATAGAAAATTAAAATATACATCGGTTTGCTGAAGAATCTGAGAAACTTTAGTTTAAACACTGTGGCTATCTTTTTATCAAAGCACAATTTTGAAATCAAAGGCAGAAAATGATATTGATATTCATTCTATAATGAAATAAAATGTTGTGAATGAAACAATTTTGTTATGTCTATGCAAATATATAAATAACAAACTATTGTTGAAGGGAAATAACTACTGTAATGTCTCATTTTGTATTTTCACCAGTTGTTTCCCTTATTAAATACAAATATACCTAACACCAATGCTGTCTAAGGACAATTCAAACATGCAAATAGGTTTTGAAAAATATAGATGTGATTTTAAATTAAATAAATACAAAATTATATGCATGTATTGTCTGAATTATTGCTTCATGATGCACCAGAGGGGAAAAATCCTATGACTCTATATTACGTTGATCTGGTATTGGCATACAAATAGCTGTAGAAAAAGGCAACTAAAATGCTCTTAAGTGAAAAATCTACATACTCTTCCTTCTCCAGTCTTTCACAGATGAGCTTTTCAATGCCTTTCTCGTCTGAGATTTCTTGACTAAGTCTGTCATGATGAGCCCTTAGCCTGAGTATTGCTGATCTGCAACAGAAAATCAATCATTTTGAATAAGTTTAAAGACAACCATTGTTCAAAGATCGAGTCTGCGACAAAATGACATTTGTCAGAATCTTATTTTTTTGCCTGCTTAGGCCCCTTTATCCAATATTAATCAAAAGTTTGTTAATTTTAATACTAACAAGAGATGTTTGTAAAACACATATGCCCCCCCCCCCCCCAAATGCCAATTAGATAGTAATCTGCTGTTATTTTATTGAAGGTCACTGTGACCTTGACCTTTGACCTACTGACCTCAATATCAATAGGGGTCATCTACTTGTGACGACTAACCTCCCTACCAAATCTGAGAACCGTCAAATTGTTGTCTAGTTATTATCAGACAACATTGGTAACGGAATGACTGACCGACCGACATGTGCAAAGCAATATAACCCCACTTCTTTGAAGGGTGCATAATTGAAGTAAAAACCCTGCTAATAAGACCACCTCTGGGACTGGACAAAAGTGGTCTGAATAGTGGGGTGGTCTTAATTTGTAAAAAGGGTCATTAAAATTTTAGTCTAATTATCAAGGTGGTCTTAATTTTGGATTGTCTTAATGAAACGTCTTACTGTATAACTTTTTAATTTACTCATTCTTAATAAGAAATAAACAAATTCCATTCTAAACATAAAAATAATGAAATCTGAACTGTAAAGGGGGTACACAAAATCGGCTATAAAATCAGCAAATAACTGCCATTGAACCATCAAACAACACCATTTAGTAAATAAACAACTAGTAGACTTACTGGTTTCCTGTACTTTCTTTTTGCTGGATTTCTTCGCGGACTTGGTTCCTTTCTGCATCAAGTTCTGCTATTTTGCTGCGGCACTGATTCAACTCATCTCTGTAAGTTGATTAAAACAATGTCAAAGTAGTCTGATGAAATAATGCTATTTTTTAGAGGGCAATATCTGAACCGTTATCATGCCAGGAATACCGGTAATATAATCATCATTTAACAATAACAAAATCAGAAATTAAACTTCTTCTAATGCAGATCTTTTATGTTATTGTAATCTGATATGAGATATTTTTATATTGCAATAACAGTAAGAATGTTCAAAGAAAGAAAAAAAATGTTAACACATGTTTTAAAATGGATTATCTGTTAAAAATGTACACAATAATACAGTAATAGCCATTGTACAGTGGATAACTGAAAACGTGATAACTAAAAATGACGGTTCAAATCAAAGTCAGCCACCGGTCCCGTTAGTTTTCCTTATATATTTTACAAAAAAAGTTGCGATAACTTGAAACAAAATTACTCAAAATTTTTAATAACTCAAACATATTGATTAGTTAAATGAATATGAAATCAGCACGATTTAAACACGATAACTCAAAGTACATGTATTGACAATATTTTTCACACCTCCTGCAAGAGTGTTCGGAATCTTGGCAAAATGAAAAATAATAAAATTATTATATAATAAAATTATTTATTAACTTTTTTCGAATACTGTAGGGTCAGGGAGATATCTTATGTTGTCATTCATGATGTGAATATATGCATGAATGTTGTAACACCTTGGTGAATGGTGGATTATGATACACTGTAAACAGCTATGTTTCATGTCCATACAAGGATATTTGTTGATATTTGTTATATTGTTTATTCAACTGTTTCTATTAAAATATTATCATATATTAAATAAAATATTTTTAAAATGCATCTTTTTTATTAAGGGTACTTTACAACAAACATTTGTTGCGTACAGTATGATGCCATTCTGCACACCTTTACTTTCAAAATTCGAAAGGTGATATGGAAAAGTCAAACTCGCAATAATTCGAAGTACATGATAACTCAAAAGTTAATCGTTAGTCCCTTGGGAATTCGAGTTATTGCAATTGGACTGTATCTGTATATTTTAAACAGGTTCTACAGCATAATATGCGGATGTGCCAGATGATCTGGATCTAGACTGTGCACATGCGATAAAATGCCTGTAATGGGTTAAGCAAACATGATTTTACCTTGTTTTCTCTGTCATATAATGGTGATGTTTGACTTTCTCTGTCAGTTGATTAAGATGGCTTCGAAGATGCATCATTCGCAGCTGTTCTTGACGAGACAGCTTCTCATCAGGGGTGTCTGGGTAATCAGGTGACCTACAATGTTACAACAAAACAAATACAGTACTCGATGCATAACATGTTGCTGAGGAACTGTGATCTAAAGACTGACATATTAAGGATGATAAGCAAATTGTTATGCCCCGCTAATTTGGACATGTATGTTTTATTTGCATTATCTAAAAACCTGACATTACAATAGGCATATGTTAAAAATGTTAAACCTTCTCTAAAAATGAAAGGGTACAAGAACCTGAAAATATAAAATTCAAAGGGATTTTGACAAAAATTAAAGGGTATTTCAGCAAATACGCCTTGGTATTTCAGCAAATACCCCTCTTATCTGAAATTTCTGAGTTGTTTGGGGATATAAGAAAATTATGAAATGTAGTGAAATGTAATTTAAGCATATTCTGACAGTCTAATTTATTTAGTAAATGAAGCAAACATCCTTAAGATGTTTTATAAAATGTAGCAAATGTCCTCAAAACCTAAAGCAGCAGCTTACTCAATAATGGTTTCATCATCTTCCGCTTCAGATCCCAGATCCAGTTCCCCTTCATCATCATAATCCTGAATGTCTCCTTCAATAACAAAGTCCTGCTCCATTGTATCAAGATTCCTGAAGAAATCATCCCCCTCAAGAAGGGGCATCCCAAACTCTTGTGGTAACCCTTGTAAATCCATGATTACTGCATGTCAGTGTATCTGAAAGACAGAAATTCTGTTAATGCTAACATTTTGAATTTGAGTAGCAAATAACATTAAACATTACATGTAAATATAATAAAGTGAATATTTATTTCAAAGCCATGCTCCCAAACTGGTAGATAAACAAAAAAGATGTTGTAAACTTCATCTATAGTCATGTACGGTCATCTTGCCCATCCGGTCATCTTACACAGTAGTCTACTGAAGTGTTTTTACAGTCATTTTGTGAAAATATCTCAACAAATGATTATTTTTGGAGATATGTTAAGAACATCCAAAAGCAAAACATGTTGAAATTACCACCTGTCCAAGATATTTTCTTAACTCTTATTAATTTAATTAATGTCCTGACACAGAAATAACCATTAAAACACATTTTGAAACAAATTTCAGACCCTTGAACAAGTACAATTCCATTTTTTGTGTAAATATTATTGAATTTAGACTACCATTTCCATCAGTTCCCAACATTCTCTCACAAAATGTCAAGGCCACAATCTGCACATGACTTTTTTCTATGACTGAGAAGTAGTGCATTTATTTTTTCTTGTAATAAATAAATAAACAATAAATATAAAACAAGAGGGAAAAACGGTTTGTCTGAGTCACTTTAACATAAAAAAATTACTCTGATGTGACGGTTTTTCTTCAAGAGTGCAAGATGACCAGACACTTGAACACTGGGATAAAACATGGTGGTACTTATGGGTAAACATTGTTTTTGTCCATTTTTGAATTTTTAAAATTGACGCTATAATGATTAGGTGTGCAAGATGGCCGGACAACATTGTAGGTAAAGCAATATAGTGAATGACTGGGATTTTGGAGAACAAACTTTTTTTCAGTAATATACATGCTTAGCCAATACATTGCTATTATCGAATATCCTAATTGACCAAAGGCTCCAGATACTACAAAAATATTTTGTCTTCTTACATAATTAAAATCATTCTCTTCTATAAAAAACAACAACAAATTAATAAGATTGGGGTAGTTTTTTCAGCCTTTAAACACAAGAGAGCAACGTCTAAGGATATGGTTAATTGGTAAATTTTCTATTTAATATCATTGACTTTTACTTGAAAATTCATGGTGGCGAATAGCTACATCTACATTTTTGGAATTATTTAGTGCATTATGAAAAGATGAACATTTTGCACATAGCTTCACGAAGACAACATTATGGTGAATTTGAAAAACAGATTTGAAGTTTTATCACAACTGCATAAATTGCTACATCTTATACCAAACGTTGTTATCGCTAAATAGAGAACAACTTACTTTAAATCTAAACTGTAAAATATTGTTTGGATTGTGACGGTTATGTTGTTGTTGTTGTGTATATTGGAAACGAAGTCACGCGAAATAACGCGAGATATGCAGGTGCCCCATGACTGAAGGCCCGGAATCCGGTTGACTACGAAACTGTAGACTCCTACACTTGCCATTGCACAAGTTAATGAAAGAATGGAAGGTTGATTTGAGATTATAGATTTAACAAAGTTTAAACCTGCATTTTTGCAATATTTCTTTATAACATCTTTCACTTTCAGTTCTGTAGAATTTTCGCCACCAGATTTTTTTTATTATTTATTAATAATTTTATTTTTATAATTTATAAGTGAATATCACTTCTTAAGAGAGAAATTCATTTATAAATTATATAACTGACTTTCCTTTTTGGAAGATTTTACGTAATTGTAATATTTATTTTTATTTTTTAAGAGGTGGTTATATACGCGTGTAGCTTGCGACTCTACAGAACAGATGTAAGATGTAAGTTGAGATGGATAAAATTAATTCCTATTTTCAAGAGAATAAAAATTGAACATGGATTTACTATAAATTACACGAAATTCGTAATAGAAATCACACATAATATCCTGCAGAAATATTTGCATAAAAGAATGCCAACAAGTAGAAAGAAAGAATGACAGTAGCGGTATCCAGTCAAAACGACCCCTAGTTAAAACGACCCCAGTCGAAACGCCGGTCAAAACAACCCCTTTCAAAAATGATTTTATCAAAACGGCCCCATGCAACTTAAAACATGAGAAATTTAATAAGAAAATTTAACAAATGAGTAAAAGTATTTTTCAATTAAAAAGAAATTAAAATTTCCAATAATGTTTAGGTTTTTTAGTGTTAGAGTTTAACATGAACAACAACAATCTGGTTTAATACTGCTGATGAATAGCATAGTTTTTTTTGGCATTCTTTCTATGCAAATATTTTTAATAAAATGTGGTGCTCATTCAAATGCATTTTTGCAGTTTGAAGCTGGAGTAATCAATTAAATAATTTTATTTTAAGACATTCCTTTGTGAGCTTATTCTATTATCAACAACCTGTCGACAATTAAAGCCAAGCTTTTAATTATAACACAATCCCTACTAGCAAGCTGACGTTGGCCCAACGTTGGCATTTGGTTGTATGGTTGGCGTAACGTCGGCATCGGGTGAACAACGTTGGGCCAACGTTGGCCCATCGTCGTTCTCTGAAGTAATGGTTTTGATCGGCACATCGACATTGGTTCAACGTTGTGCCAACGTGGCCAGGTATAAAACGCAGCTATTCAACGCAGACTGCGGTAACGCAGACTGCGTTTTGTGGGTATAAAACGCAGCTCTGCAGCTTATGTTAAAGTATGGTAGATAGCTAGAAAACGCAGCCGAGCTGCAATTTGACATGTTACATAGATGAAGTGTCTAAATGTTGTTGTTTTTATTATTCGCTGTATGTAATATATGCAGAGTGAAGATAGATGAATTAAATAAATGGAAAAAATACGTTTTCAATAGGTTATATCAATTTGCAGTTTTCATTATTGATGTAAAATTGTTTAAAGAGAACAATATACATATGTTTAAAATATTGATTCTTTTGTTCCTTTTGTTTGTCGGTTAATCAGACAATCATGCATACATGATAAAACAGATAGAAAATAATTGGAAAAACAAATCAAAGACGAAATTGATTTAATTTACAATTTGATTATTCGCAACTTTACGAAATAACGATAATTGCTATTCAATAAGCCCTTTTGTGGATACCTAACAAATAAGAAAAGTTGCAGATTTCATTATTGGTGTGAACTTATTTTTAGCGAGTAATGTACGTTTATTAAAAAATTTGTTTTTTTCTATTGATAGTCGGTTTATCAAATGCGGTAATTAGAGAATAAGAAGATACATGAAAGACTAAGATGCCTTAATTCTAAATTTAATTATTTGCAACTTTTAAATATTGCTTTAACAATACAACCAGATGTGGATAAAAAGTAAAAAAAAATGAACAATCGGCCCACTCTTGTAGTAAATATTGCCGAAAAAGGATTAATTGGAAAATTGTAAAAAATGTGTTGTTGAATTACTTGTGCTTCTCATATCTGCCTACTGTTGTAGTAAATTTTGCTTAAAAGGATTAATTGCATATAACTTTAAGGATTGTTATCATATAACCTTTGCTTAATATATTTTCCGTGTTCATACTATATAATCATGGCTCTTGTGTTTGGACATAGCCAAGTTAAGTATTTACACGAGTATGTGGAAAGTGACAGTATTGTGACATTATGCTTCCCGGGATACCGGATACTGGACTTCATGGATTTAGATTCAGTCTTTGATATAATTGCATCGATGTCTGTAAGTATCCATTTTTCTGTAGTGCAACATTAAAGAACTTATAATTTAGTCGGAACTATATATGTAATTTAATGTGTCATATTTTGATTGTCATTGTAATACTCATGTTTAAAGAATCAACTTGTATTATATAGGCACAAAAAAAGATATAACAACATTGCTATACATTCTTAAAAGTACATGTTTCATTATTGGTTATCACAGCGCAAATTTTAAATAGTAACCTTGTTAGCGAAAGTTCATATATAACTGTTAAATGGTATATTAAATATATATATTGATATTTTTATCAGCAGCTCTAAAGTTGTATAAGTATGTTTTACAAAATTAAGAATTATTAATAATTAAATGTAATTACAAGTTCAAATATACAAAAACTATTGTGTCACCACCTTCTACCCAATTGCCTAACAGCGTAAACCAATGGACGAGTTTGCTCCGCCCAATTTATTTATCATTGTATTGATATCCAGTGATAAGTATATTGGGCGGAGCTAACTCGTTCATTGGTCGAATGCTGTAAGGCAAATAATTTACACATTTGCACTTAGATTCGTTTTGACTAATTAAATTATTAGATGTACACGTGTACTGATTAGTGCCTAACAAAGGACGCGGTGTCAAAAAAAATTGAAAGAAGATTTATATTCAACATTATTTAATCAGGTTTAAATCGTGGTATTAAATAATATCGTTCTGCAGCTGAGTTATGGCATCAAAATTAAAATTGATCTTATCAAGGGGAAACTAAAATCAATATGTCAGCCCGATATTGAAAAATTAGAAAATTCAGAGGTTACAGATTCAATACAAATAGATGAAAATGATATTAAATGTGACGCACAATCACCTAAACACTTTCCCCACACGTCCGAAATTCAGTCAAAATCGCAACATTCTTTAGCTATTAAAACTTTTAATGAATCCAGTGTTGTTCTAGTTCCAAACATGGGCGCTTTCATGATAAAAGGTTCCAACGGGAAAAAATATTCGGTAACTTTATTTCCAAAAGAATCCTGCAACTGCCCAGCAACTACACGCTGTTACCATATAATAGCAGCAATGCTTTCTATAGGAATGGCCGTACCCGAAGACAAAAAGAAATATAATTTAAGTCAATTAAGAAAAAATTGCAGACCTAAACATAACAAAAAAATGTGGCACGAAAAAGGGTCGCAAAGGTGATAATGATTGTGAGGATGTTGTAAATCCTGCCCCAGATTCAACTATTAAAGTAAACAATACTTCCTTAATAGAAACACCTAACCTTAACATTTCAATTGTTAATAAAACAAGCAATAATTCAGCGGGTAGGGCTAAAAAATCATTGAAATCGCGTCTTCTACTCCAAAATCAATCTTGAAAAAAAACTAAAGCCGTGACAACAAGTGAAAAAAAGCGAAAATTAACATTTCAAGACGAATCCGACGAACATGAAGTAAAGATACAAAAAATAGAAAAAAATGTTTCTGAAGATCTCGATATGAACTTAATTAATAAAATACCAGTAATCCATGAAGAATCTAGTAATGACGAACTATTAGAATTAGAAACAAGTCGAAATGATGATATCGCCGACGAGATTATTTTTTGGAAAAAAGAATTAAATTTGACTGAATCGGATAAAAACGAAATAATTAATAACGGGAAACTTTCATCTAACCATATGCAAGCTGTAAATATTTTGTTAAAAAAAAGAAGTTGGGATTAGTGTGAATGGTTTACAATTAACCGAAAAAGTCCCTGTTTTTGTAGATTCTGAAAACAGATGGGTAATGAAAATTCCAATGGATCCCGTTATTTCACCAGCTTGTCAAATACACCACACTCATAAAGACCATTGGGTTGTTAGTATATTTCATAATAATAAAATTAACTTATTAGACAGTTTAGGAAATGACAGAAAAGATGATATTATCATACCTGATGGACTGAAAATACAACTTTCACAAATTTATGGTCGACAAAAAGAAGAAATAATTATAGAAATTCCCGAGGTAATGAAGCAACCCAATAGTATTGACAGTGGTCTATTTGCAATAGCTTTTATAACATCTTATTGCTTACGAAAAGAATTGTGCTTCGATTTAATATTTGATACAAACCGCTTAAGAAATCATTTGTTGGATTGTTTTGAAAAAGAAAAGATTGCTGAATTTCCTGTTACAAATAAAACAATAAGTCTACATAGAAAAAAAAGGAAGCACTATTAATATTCAAAATTACTGCATATGCAATTTACCTGACTGTTATGATAACATGGTCCAATGTGATAAATGCAACAAATGGTTCCATAAATTTTGCATGTCGGTTCCGCCTGATATTTCTTCATTAGACTACACTTGCGGTATGTGTTAAATTATATCTGTCACAAAAACAGTGATTACAAAACTAAAGTATTACATATACATTAAATCATTATAAGTATCTTCTTCGATATACCCATCTTGTTTACTGTGTATTATGTAAAAACTATTGTTATTTGTTTCGACAAATTTAGGTGCATATTCTGCATTTAATAAAATGTTTTCGGTAGGTAAACTTATAACATTGTCCCAATCAATGATTTATTTTATTTGCCGCATTTGCGACTCTTCAAAATCGTTAATAGCTCTTTGTGCAATGTACATGTACACATTTTGAGCAACCAATATAGCGGTGTGCTTGTAAACAAAGGAGGAATATTTTCGAATTTTCGCTGACAGTACAATAATGTAAGTATCTAGATCTCTCTTATATTTAATTTAACAGTTTTATATACTGAAAGAAAAAATTTATTAACTTTTTTTTCATTCTTCTGATAATATAAACTAGACAGTATGCAGTCTTGAAATATAAACTTTAAAACTCATAGTTTGAATCAATTGTAGATAATTATGATTGGACATTTCCTTTGGTTCAATCCATTATTTGTTAAAGGAGGTAATTGAATACTGTGGTATCATTTTATTTAGCGATGGCTTAATTTTCGCGTATTTCGCGCTCGGGCCAGTGCGCGAATTTAAAACCTAAGCTAAAATTTAACCAAGAAGTTCCACATACGTATCCGAAACGTGCTATGTCCGAATGGACCTACACTTTATATATAGTTGCCCGTATCGCTATTTGATATTAATTTGAAGTATCGAATAATTATGTTAATAAAGAAAATACAATTAGTTATAACTGTCGAATTTCTGTTGGAATATGTTTAAGGTTACTTAAAAACTTGAATTACAATTTAGTCCGCGCATTTAGGTCAGGTCACGTTTTACCAAACAGAATCATTGTCATCTCATTTTAAATTTATCAACACTTTTTTTAGTAACTGTTTCGCAATTAATTGACACTTCATACCATAAAACGGGTACGAAATTTAACTTGCCAATGATGATATGAATGGTCCAGATAGATGGATCAAACGGGTCCCGTGTCAATTAGCGGCGCAGAATAAACAGCGGTCCGATAATTGACTAACAAAGGAAGTGGTAATTGACAGAGGGCCAACTGACACATGAATAGCTCGCGTGTTCAAATAAACAAAAGGTATTGATAACGGGTCAGTAAAATATCGATAATCCTTTTTTGGAAAAAATGCATTTGCGCGAATTTACGTCCGCGCGAAACAATCTTTTTCGGCGATTGCGCGAAATTTCGTGCCAGCGAAATTAAATGATTCCACAGTATTTTGAGACGGGATTTACTTCGTCAGTTTATAAGATTATAACATACTGACTTAACCCTTTCTTCCTTTTATCACAGTCGCTAACAGTGTAGATCCAGATCCAGACAACTGTGCCATCTGACCAGGATCTGCAATCTTTGCTTCGTGATCAGAAATAACATGATAAATAAATACGAGCATTGTAGATTCTGATTAGACGGCACGGTTGTGTCAGCTGATCTTGATCTTCACTTTTCGAACATGCGATAAATGTGTTGATATGGAGGATAGGTTTAAAACTTTAGACATATCTTCTGCATGGAGTGTAGATGTGCGCGTTTGGCTATGATTTTATATTTGATAATTTGAATGTTCTCATTTTCTATTGTTAACAGCCCTTATTATATTTTATTGCAGAAACGTCTACGAAAAACAAATTGTGTGGGATAGCAACAGATGCTGAAATCAGCAATCTTATAAAGGACTGGTTTGACTATGCCTGTGACAAAGAGAGGAAGGAAAAGAAAATGAAAGAGAAGAACAAATTAAGAGAGAAAGAAAGATCCAAGTAGAAGAGAGCAATGATCAAGAAGAGAAGAAAATGAAGAAGAATCATCATGATAAAAACATAAGGACTTTACAATCTATCTTTATAAAATAATGTGACATTTATTGTCTACATGAACTATAGAATATTTCGAACATGATATTCTTTTCGTTAGATCATTTGTAAGAAACACTTAGATTTTATTAATTTTGAAAATATTTCTACTGGTTTTGGTTTGATTAAATATTAAATGTCAAACAAACAGCTACTTTCTGGCTTTTCTTGTGGAAGATGAGCCTTGAGATGTCCTGCTGAAAAACAAATCTACAATCAAGCTGGATAGCTTCTTCATGTTATGGTCAAAACCAACAGAGGACCACCTCAGTGTGTTTCTCACGCATCCTCTTTCGGATTTAGAATGTCACAGAAGAATCACATTTCTGCCGGGTTTTGAACCACTACTTCTGGATCAGAAGTCAGTCACTAAAACTTTGTTGTCACAGTGTAAAGCAAATATTATTCCAATGGAAATTAAGAAGTTCTAACGTTGGGCCAACATTGCGCTAACGTAAATTTAAATTTTCTTATGTTGGGCCAATGTTGGGCCAACGTTGGCAAAATTGTGTTGAAATTCCAATGTTGGTCCAACGTTGGGCCAACTGAACAAAGCCGACATTGCGACATTGGCCCAACGTTGAGCCAACATGTTGGCCCAACGTTGGGCCGATGAGCAAAATTACATTGGGCCAACGTCATATGCCAACGTTGGGCCGACGTAACCGACGACATTGGCCCAACGTTGGGCCAACGTCAGCATGCTATCTGGGATGACACATGTTTCGCTTCTCAATATATGAACAAAAGAAACACCTATATTTTTAACAATCAATAGCAAATCATGTTTATCAATAAAATTCAATTTAACGAATCATATGTTTTGTTCTGTTCTATTAAAGGCAAATCGGCACCAAAAAATATAATGAAGTATAGAACGAACGTGGAACAACGCATGCATTTTTTGTATTAAATTATATTTATACAGAGGTCACTTATGGATCTATTCAATATGACAGTGTTATACTGAAAAAGTGTTTGTTAGATAATTAAAAATAAGGGCCGATTATTTGAATTGTGAACATTATGACTTTAAAAGGGTGCCGTTTTGACCATTGAAGCTGTTGTGACTAATTTTTTAGAAAACGGGTCACGTTTTCACCAAAATAAGGCCGTTTTGACTTTGGGCCGTTTCGACTGGGGCCGTCTTGACTGGTAATCGACAGTGGCTAGATGTGTCTAAGAAGGGAATCTCACTTGATTGCTAATCACTATTTATAAGTCTTTTTGCTTTATCATGTTTTATGTTATAATTAAGATTGAGAAAATTACAAAAAATGCATACATGCATATGAAAACCTATTTAACAATATATTATTGACGTGATGTTTGTTTGTTTGTTTTGATTTTATGTTTCAACCGTTTTTATGTTTTATTTTTGTTTTCTTTTATTTTAAATTGGTTGTTGTTGATAAAGGATAACTGATTTGAAATATATCGACCAATAGAAAGGTATACTGAGAAGAAAGAAAAACTATAGAGATTGTACGAGTTTACGTTTTAACAATATCAGAACAATGTCAAATTTATATTGGTGAATTATTTTATAGGACTTGAATTTACAAACAAAAATTACATAATTGTTCATATTATGATAAACTGTGGAAGATAAGTGGTCTAGGGGTAGAGCAACAAACCCCTGTCCAGGAATCACTGGTTTGAATTCAACATTGGGCGAGATATCATTAGGAAAGGATGCAAGGAAGTGGTCATTCAGTGCAATCGACATTTTACTATTTAAAAAGGGCTTTGAGTAACGAAAAATATGGAATATTTATTAAACGACTCTGCTGGATAAAATACTTTTTGTTGTTTTTTTTTTTTAAACAACCTTCACTACTGTTCATTATAACAATGAGAGAGTCTACCATTAATGCAGAGCTGTACGTTAAACAGATTTTATCTCATACTCAGCATCTAAACTGTTTCCGGTTACAAATTTTTAGACAAATTAATTTTCGCAATGTTTTTCAGCCTTACATAACTTACAATTTAATGTCACATTTTGTTTCTTAGTTTTCTTTGTCTTACACATGTACACGTTCCATTAGCAATTCGGTAAAACCCAAATGCGATAAACGAACCACATCATGAACTTTGTTCTGTTGTTCAAACAGTTTATCCTTTAAGGTAATTTATACTTCCAGATAGTACAGTTGTACTAATGATGAGCTGTGAAAATTAAATTATCATTTTTTCAACAAACTGTTTTTTTATCTGAACAAACTGTTATTATTTTGTTACAAACAGATGAATATTGATAATAACGGGAGACAATTGTTGACAAAAATTAATTTTGTTAGAAAAGTAATAAAATATGGTACTTGTCTAATCCGGGTGTCAAAATAAAGCATTTTCCACTCAAATAAATCCAAAACAATTAATCACAATATCCAGTTCAATGTTCCCTCTAGGGCCAACCAGTGTTACTTTTTCAAAATAACTTTTTAAACATTGACTATAATGAATTTCAGAACACTGCACAAATACCATCACACAAGATTTACATTGTTAAACATGTAGAGACTAAACTGTTCTACAGGTAAACACAAGTGGGCATGATTTGCATTCTTTTTGCATGGGTGAGTGACTTCATGGGACAAAGGATGATGTGTTTGGATTTTGATTTATAAGCGCAATATTTTCAAGTTATTTTGAAAAAGTAACACTGGTTGACCCTAGATGGAACATTGAACTGGATATTGTAATTAATTATTTTTGATATATTTGAGCAGAGAGTGCTTTATTTTGACACCCGGATTAAACAACATAGCAGGTACCACGTTTTATTACTTTTCTAACAAAATTCTTTTTTTTCCAACAATTGTCTCCTGTTATTATCAATATTCATCTGTTTGTAACAATAAAATAACAGTTTGTTTGGAAATTGTTGAAAAAATGAAAATTTGATTTTCACAGCTTATCATTAGTACAACTGTACTATCTGGAAGTATGAAGTACCTTAATTTTTTTCCCGAGCACTTTACTCCAGCAGTGTCTTAGGACTGTAGATGCTACTTTATGCATACTTTACAAAACCAATGGTCCTTTTATTCAATAATAATTCACAAATTCATCTTTGTTTGTTTCCATGTTTTAGCATACTTCAGACTGTTGAAAAATTCTCGTGTAACCCATAAAATAAGCAAAGCACATATGGGCGAAACAGCAGTGGTATGAATTGTCATGCTGATCAAATTGGAAAGAATTGCGTTTGGATATCCTCCCTCATTTTCATCAGAACAGCTTCAAACAAAATCAGCTAGTAATATTGATAGTTTTTTTACAAATTATGTTTTTTTAAATAGGAATAAACCATTCACATTTTTTTGACACTGTTCGATTACATAAGAAATCACGTTGGACCTGCTCAAATTTTTACTAGACAGGTTTGACGTCCAGTGACTTTTGCGAAGTCTGTTTAATATCACCTGCTTGTAATCTGTTTATACCTCGAATGGGAGTCAAACAGTATCAATATAAAGATATGACTTGTCATGTTACAGGTATATAACCCTCACCATTATAGACCAGACGGACACTTCGGCCCAAAACGGCAGACAATACAGTGCAGCTTGTGAGTTCATTTGGCCCATATTTAAAATAGTTTCTCATTAAAATGAACACTATTAAATTTCTATAATTTATATTACATTGTTTATCTTTTAATGCAATGATGTAATGTTCTCATGAAAAACATATTATGAGCACACTTTTCCTTTCGCCTATTTGATGAATTAGAAATAAATGTATAAAAATATATATGTGCCAATTCCTTCTTCTCTAGGATAGCTAGAGAATAGAAAATAACCCCCCATCTGTTGTTGAAGCTCCAACCCTGGAAGCCTTCAGTGATCATGTTTATGCTTGAGTGACCTGATAACACACACGGCCGAAATGACAGTTTTGTAAATAATTTTAAATTAAAGGACATTTTTAAACTTTTGAAAGCCATTATGCAGACTTAGTCTCGCAGAGCTTAGTATCTTTCATTAGATCCCAGTTCTTACCGGGAAGAAGAAGAAAAAATGACTTGTTGTTTATTATACCATTTTGTTTTCAATAATTAAAATTAAAATAAAAGACAAAGACTCAGTGTTTTTCTTTTACTTTTTTGATTGCAATGAATCTATAGACATTGTCTTTTTCTATCAAAAGCATACATGCAAACAACTGTGCTTTGTTATAAGTGCTCGTGAAAAGAGGTGTGAAAGTTGAGCCTAATATGGTTAATTTGCAAGTAAACCCTACCCTACAGGCAACTGTACCTGCTGATTTCATATCTGAGGCTTGCTAAATATATCTGGGCCATATGGTCTCAAAGCTGGGCTGTTTCATCTTTATATCTGGCCTGGGCCGTATCATCTTTAACTCTGTGCCGTTTCAGCTTTAACAATGACTCAGTGAGACATACTAAAGATGTCTGGGGCATATGTCTCAAAGCTGGGCTGTATAGTTTTTTTTCTTGGCCTTTGCATGTACTTCAACCAGTATCTCTTGATGAATTACATTTTTATAATAAGCAATTTCATTTATTTTATATGAATAATTGATGCAAACCTCTCCATCACTTTCATCAAATTACCCAGTACATGTAATGTCCTGAACATTTGAGATCTTTGCTCAGCTTATCTTGTCCGAGTACAAGGCAATATCCCCTCTAAAATTTCTTAAAAAATGATGCATTTTTCCTCAATATTTTACTTTACATTAGTTGTTTTGTTATTTCACAAACAACAATAATATTTATTTGCCACTTCCCTTAGCAGCAGAAAAAACAACAATTGAAATGACCTTTTTCTTATTTTCAGGTAAATACATGTAAAGCTTTTCCAAGAGTACATTAAAGTGAGAAGTTCAAGATGGAAGACGACACTGCTGTGTTCAGGGATCTTCCGTATTATAAAGCAATATGGAAAGAATGCTTAAAGAAACAGATAGGAAATCTGGTATGTGTTTAGAGTCTTCAGAGACATATTCAGTGATCATGTTTTTGTCATGCATCTTTATTATATACCCATGAATGATTTTAGCATATTAGAGCGTGTATCGGCAAGGTTGATACATTGAGGCATATCAGTAAATCCGTATCCCACAGTGTGGTTTTCATATTCTGTATTTCTACTATATTTCTTTTAAATGGGACATCATAACTTCGTCACACTTCAATGTGTATTCTGATAATAGTTTTCCGGTACTCTTTGGCACATACCAAACTCCAACAAATTCCTGTTGCAGTTCTACAGTTATTAGATATTTTTACACCATTCATAAATTTTCTAAACCATTCACTATTTAAATTAACTATTGCATAACTATTTTTATTTCTAAACCATGTTGTTGACTTAATCTTGTTCTTTAGTGTACAAAGTATTAAAATTTGTTTTGAGTAAGTAATAAAAGGAACATGAGAGTATGCAGTCTGTAGGTTCATATTACTTCTCATTGCATATGTAAACGATAACATCATGCTCAACCTTTGGACTCTTGTGATATTGCTTTCAAACCCAGCTAAAAAATATGAAATTATAGACTGCATGCTATTATAAAATTACATTTTCCATAGTTCTTTAAAGAATTCAGTTCTTTGCAAAATCATGCTCACGTATTTCTGCTTTATTTAGTTGCAGGAGTTATCTGCAGAGACCGGGGAAGAATCAGTGATCATAATGGCCAATGTCACTACAGGAACATCCTCGTGCTTTGGATCAGATAGGGCAAAAGGTTTCATTGAAACCAGTAATGATGTGAAGAAACGCTTCTTGTCCCATTGTCTGAAAAGTAAGTTTATAAAACTTCAAGCTTCTGGACTGGTCACCATTTCAGCCAATCAGATGATTGAGATTAGAGACTGTTCTCCAATTTCAGTTTTATTTTCTTAGGCCCTGACCAAAGCCGTTTCTTTAACAATGTAAATCTAAGGGTCAAAGTATTCATGGTCAGATTCAAGATTTCCAAATAGGGAGTTCATTCAGGTCAGTTTATGGGTAGTTAACATGATGATGTCAAATTTTCTTTTTAAAATCCCCGTGAAAAAAAAAATATTCCTGCCCATAAAGCAATTGAGCAATCTCACTGAACCACCTCTGGATCTGCCCCTGATAATGCATAAATAGCAAGTCGAAAATCATTTAAATTGTAATGAAACTTGATCCTTTAGTGGAAGATGGGTTGAGTAAAACATGTTTTCTTCATATTTCATGAATTTAACCACACATTCTATTGATATGCCTTAATTACATGTGCAACGAGGGTAGATCAAGATCAGATGATACAGATTTGACAGCTGATCTGGATCTACACAGGTGCATATGGAATAAAAATTATATGTATACATGGAGTAAAGAGATAAAAGGTCAAAAGATGATTGTGAAATATGATGAACATAAGCTTTCCAATAATTATTTTTCAAGCTTTTAAACAAGTTAGTATTCATAGATAGATTTCATCTCTTTGATAACAGTATAGATATTGTCTTTACCCTTTACTTCATATACATGGGATTTATGGCATATGTACTTTGTGTAGATCCAGGTCAGCAGGGAAATCTATGCTGTGCAATCAGTATCTACACTGGTCGCTTCTTGTCAGAAATAACCTGATTTATCTAACGGCAAACTGTGTACAAATTTGCTGGCTGATCTCTCTCTACACTGGTCACTTCTTGGTTAGAAATATTCTAAGGTATCTTAACAGCGAACAGTGTACTTCCTGATTAGACGGCATGAATGTGCCAGCTGATCTGGATCTTCAATGTTCGCCCGTTGGTTACCAGCTATATTCCATGGAGTATCACACCAAACCTGTCTCATCTGTTGACTGTTTTGTCAACTATACTGCATTGTACACAAAACTGGTCTCTATCTACATAGGCAGTCAAGATGGAACAGTTTTGTTTTGAACCATGGATTTTATATAAAGTTATATAATAAACCTTTGAACTGCTATTTTTATTTTTTGTTGTGCAGGTTGTCATTTGGACATGTTGCCAGGAAGATCGGTTATCAAACCTGGAAAGAGAAAATTTAAAGGGGATCTTAAGAACAAGAAGATCAAACAGCCAAAGCTTGGTTCATCAGAAACTGATATGATAGATAACACTCAACTTGTATCTAATGATTCACAAGACATTGTTGCCAAAGATGACTCACAGGGTGTTCCAGACAAGTCCGGTCTAGAACAAGAAAATTCAACAAACAACTCAATAACTGGTGAAAAATCAGACTTGTGTTTTCAAGGACCTTTGGTTTCAACTTTTTCAAATAAAGGTCAAGGTCATATAGTACAAGAAAATGATTCTAACCTTGACAGCTCGCGATCTGATTCGATGATCTGCATTAAGACAGAACAGCCGGACTACGAATATTCCCCGTCACAGGACAGCGATGCCTCGAATTCAAACATATATCCAGGAGAAAATTCGGATTCATCGTTCAATGAGACCCAGGGTTCGGTCTCATTTAGCGAGTCGCCTGGAGAGAATGGAGGGCAGTTCAGTGGTGCTACCCCGCAGCCTATTGGTCCTATCAGATTCTGTAAGATAATTCAGTTTTATAAGGCAGCCCAAAAACTTGTTTGTTTACCCTACAGGCCTACCCTGAATATTTTAGGGTGGGTTGGTAAGTAAGGACAATTTTTATAGAGTAAACACATTTTTTAATGCACAATTGTTCATAAAAATGTGAGTATGGCAAATTTGATGAACCTGCTGTAAACAAACTTCAATCCTTCAAGTCATAACATTTGAAAAAGTATGATTGGATTTAATTTTTAGCCATTTGGTCACTTGTATTGACCATGCAGTATTTTTTGATTATTTAGAACATACAAATAAACTCAAAATTTAAAATGTGTCTTTGGTGATATGTTCTAGCATTTTCAGTTTTTTTTTTCTTATACCTCAATTTCATCAAGGAGTTGTCAAGAAGTTTCTATGGATTGGAAACAAAATCATAAAGTTGGGGCTGGAGACCCGTCTCAGATAAAAAGCTGAGGATAAAATAAAACCATATCAAAACTACTATAGAGCGCCAGCTTCAGGTTTATTATTGTGGACCACAGGGATTGTGTCAATTACTTGAAAATGTAATCAATTAAATTACAATTACTTGTTTTTTCTTGAGGATAGGTCAAACATCATCATGCCATGTCAGAAAATTAAACTAGACAGAAAGCTAAGCTGTAATAAAGTTTTACATATAATTTTTTTATTATTATTTCAGTAAGAAAGTTTCCAGCGAGAGCTCGCACACTTCTATCACTGCCAGAGAAAATTCAGATCATTCATGAATATGAGTCGGGAACTTACAGCTCGCAAAGACAGTTAGCTGACAAATACAACATCAGTAAAACAGCTGTTGGAGAGATGCTTAGAAACAAGGATATTCTCAAAGCACATTTTGAAATAAATGCGAACACCAAGAGGAAAAGATTTTGCACAAGTAGCAAATTTGCAGACATTAATGAAGTTGTATGGAATTGGTTCACGAGCGCACGAAAAAATGGTGTTCAGATGTCAGGCCCGATGATTCAGGAGAAAGCATTACAGGTTGCCCAGGAGTTGCATGTCCCAGATTTTAAGGGATCAAATGGATGGCTACACAGTTGGAAGAGTCGGTACAATGTGAGTACGTTTAGGGACGGAAGCATTGCAGCATCAAAGGAGAACTGTATCATTGACTGTAGCAAGATAGAGGGGTATATTCCGTCGGAAGATGAGATTGAGAGAACAAGTGCGATTATGAACTTTGGGTCTACTGGGACAGCGGGAAATTTGTCAGGTGCCGCTAATTTGAGTAGCCCCAGATCGTCTGATCAACTTGTAGCAGGGAGTGGGTCAGCAGGGAGTGAAAGTGTGGTTAATTTCCAAGACACTATTAATAGACTTTTGAACAATGAGTCAATCCAAAATGACAGTGAAATGGACACCAGCATAAACAATTCAGGTCTTGATCACAATACTAGCAAAATTAAAGAAGACCCTGAAATAGAATGAAACATACAAACAACAGAATCATCAAAGAAAGTTCTGGAAGTTTTTTTGCTGAAAAAGTTACGAAAACAATGATATTTGGTATACTCCCAATGTTTGCATGTACATTTATATAATTGATCAGCATAGAATGGCTAAGAGGGAGACCTGGGAGAAGTAGTCTGCCAGATGTTCTCTTCCAAAGTTTGGCTACAGCCAAACTATTTTTTTTCTATATTTACATATTTATAAATTAAATTTGAAAATGCTTGTACATACTAAGATGTGAAATACCATTATACCAAGGTCAGATGAGTGATTTCCAAAAAGGGAGATTATTTGGACAGTCTTAGGGTTGTTAATAATTTCCAACTTTCTGGTCAAAATCCGCATGAAAACTAAATATTGCACCCAAACATGCTGTGAATTTGAAATTTATACAAGTTGATTTCACATTTTACATTGTTATTCATACAGCCTTACAATTGCCTGATGTTGGGATAATGTAAAAGTTTAGCTTAACCTCTTAATGTGGGTTTTGAACAAATTTTTCAATCCATATTTATAAATTTATTTATTTGTTAAAGAATTTATTTACATTACTGTTAGCTTTTTTATGGATATTATAGATAAAGAGCATTAACTGTGGCAGGCTCCGTATAATGTTTTGATATTGTCTTTAACTGTATGAAGTTCATTGATTTTCATTTTTGTATTAAACCTTTTACCCCATGGGATTTGGATGTTATACTATGGTGAACAGTGTAGATCCAGATCAGCTCGCACATCCATGCAGTCTGATCAGGATCTTCACTATTCACTTTTTGTTCATTACCATCATTGCTCATATATAAGCCGCACTCATGTATAAGCCGCACACTTAAACCAGATGGAACAGATGAAAATAGCCTAATGCAATGTATAAGCAGCCAAACCTGTGTATTAGACGCAGCCCTAACGTTTTACCACCAAATTCGGGGAAAAAAGTGCGGCTTATATTCAAACAATGACGGTATGTTATTATTGACCAAAAAGCAACCAGTGTAGATTCAGATTTGATGGCATAGATATGTCAGCTGATCTGGATCTTCACTGGTCGCAAATGTGATAAAAGGCATACATATGGAGTAAAGGGTTAATCGAGCCAGATTTTCAATGATGTATAACATTTCTAATAATGACTAGATGAAATTTAATAATTTTGTATATAAAATAAATATTTGTACAAGACATACATTGTACAGTCTTATAATTGTAAGTAGTTGCGTGCCCCAAATAAGCAGAAAGTTAGCAGAAATAACCTAGAAATCAGTGCTGAAGGTTATAAAACTGAGATTGGAAACCAGTCTCAAATCTCAAGCATCTGATTGGCTGAAATGGCGACTTGTCGCCATTTCAGCCAATCAGATGCTTGAGATTTTAGACTGGTTTCTATGCTCAAATTTATAACCTTGGGCACAGGGATTGGTTGTGTTGTAATTGTTTGGCTATGACAATTTATTTAAGGTTTGCTTGTTAGCTACTATCATGCACATAATCAAATAAAGACTTGTGGGATTTGTTACTCAATTCATAAAGAACCTCATGGGTATTATTAATGAAGGTAGATATTTATTGATTGATGTAGTCCTTAACTTGTAAAGATGGAGTACAGTATAAAGGATTGCCTGAAAACTTGGGTGTATAGGTATTATCACCATGCACACTAATTGAGACATTTTCGATAACTCCATTTAACCAGGAGAAAGCAAAAAAGGTTCTGTCTGCTTTATTTTATATCAATAAGAACCACAATTTTGGCAGGGTTAGGGCCGTATTTCAAACATATTCTTAATAAAAATTGTTCTCAAACTGATAATTCCCAAACAGTTCAGCATACTGTCATAGTAAAAACTCTTGCAAAACACCAGGCACTGGTGAAGTGTTGTGGTCAATCAAATTTCCAAAAACAGCAATCAAACTGAAAAATACCATTTTAATTGTATTTACAATAGCAGTAGCTTGAGGATTCCCAAAAATTTGCAAGTACAGTCAAACTGACCACCTGTAAACAAATACCATATGTGGATAAAGTTCACAGTTTATTTGTCTCGCAGACCATTTAAAGAAACAGGGTCAACTTTGCTAAAAGACCACCTGTCTTTCTTTTAAGGTTTTTCTCCCAAAAGGGTTTTTAAGACATTGTTTTTTGACAGTACCTTCCAATGGATAAAAAACAGTCTTACCTGTGCTTAAGACCACTTGTAAACAAGGACAACCTGTGGATAAGGAGCACATTTTATTTGAACAACTGAATGATATAAAAAAAAAACAAATTAATCTGTGAACAAAAAACCACCAGTAAGGACCTCTTTCGGGTTATCACCAAAGTGGTTTTTGGAGACTGGTGATTGTAGGTTCCTTCCAGTTGTATATATAATTTATTTCGTTTGAGGAACGAATTAGAAAGAAATTATTTTCCTTTAAGGTTCCCGCAGTCACTGTTAAGATGGTCACTAAAGCGTGACATCAGAGCACGATATTTTCGTGCGATTAATATTGTGTGTAAGTCATTCAGCTTTGGCTAACGACAGGTTTACATCGATATTTCTTTTCAAAATTAGGAAGTAAATGCAAATAAAGTGTTGGTAGAGTGTAAACAGATCTGTAATTGTGGAATTGTTGTATGACATTAATGTTATAAATTATTATTTATTGAGATAATATAATAATAAGTTGTGAAAAAGGAGATATGTTGGAATGTATTGTAGAAATTGATGAATTTCATCGGCAGGCCTGCCAAATCTACTGATTTTATCCGAAATCTCAGGATTTTAAGTTACTTCTCCGGATCTCCGGATTTATAGTCAAAATCTCCGGATTTTTATGAAATTGCAAAAAATATAGATGAATTAAACCTAATTTAAAAGTTGCTCAATGAACGTCATAATTATTCTATTTGGACTGCAGTCGCACCTTTCCTGTTTATTTCGAGATTACGAGGACGTGGTCAGTGACATGCTGCCTCAGTGCCTCTGGCACAACTACACAATAACCGAGTGTCATAAACTAATCAGGGGCCTCGATGAATATGCCTTTATCTATTTTCATTGCATGTTCATTTCAATATAGTCAAAAACAGGTCTTAACAGGGTTAACAAAAAGTTAAATAAATGAATGATAAAAATAGACAAAAGTCATTTTATAACAAATTCTTTCACCGTTTCTAACAAATAACAAAATCGGCAACATTAATTTATAAAATTCTTTGAAGAATATTGTAATAAAAAAGAATATGAGAAAAATATCATCATCACCATTTTTGTTCATTCACAGTCATAGTGAACAGCAGCAACACATTAAAACAACTACAACATCATCGTCGTCGTCGTCATCATCACCATCATTGACATATTCAGACAAAATCTACTGATTTGTAATGAAAAAGTTTTGGCAGGCCTGCATCGGTTGCCCAAGTGCTACGGTTACAAATTACAATTTAATATTGAAATACATTGTGTTGTGTTGTGTTTAATACAATGTGACGGAGTGAATTGAGGTTCTTCATAGTATCTGTCCAGAATAACCAAATACGTAACATTAAATATTATTTTCAAATAGCTAATTGCGATTTCATTCTTTCAGTATAAAAACTCTTGTTACCTACATTGAAAATGTCAAGGATCAATATTAATAATTATTAAGTATGTTTTTTCTATCATTATTAATTATGATCGTTGATTATGTTGACATAGTATTTGTATGAAAGACTCTTTCACAATGATGGTTAAAGAACTGGTCTTCCGTTATATATGTATGCTGCAATTTAAGCCCAATTAATGCAATTCCTGTGGATTTCAACATAGATAGGTTAATCTGACCACCTAATTATCCACAATGCTTTGTTGTTGCTGTTAATTTCTTGCATAACATGTTGGATTTTTCTCCTGTTATGATTTGTGGTTTGTCATGTCTGCTGATAATCGAGGTCCCCATTAACAGAAGAAAGACACCAGGCTGTAATAAATTCAGGCAATGCCAAATGTGTGATGTTTTGTATGGTGTACTTTGCCAGCGAACCTGATACATTCGGTAAATAAGTACTTTTACTGATGAAATTAAAGAGGTAAATTTTCAAGGACTACCAAACTTTGGAAAGCTTGTGTTACCCATGTGGGTTGGGGGGCGGGGTGTAACTTCACAATGTAGAATTCATCCACCACTACTATCTCGCCATAGCCGGGTTACACTTGGTTATGTTTAAATGTTTCATTTTAACTTCACAATTAATGGAGGTTCAGGGTTGAATGTTATAAAACTGAGATTGGAAACCAGTCTCAAATCTCAAGCATCTGGTCGCCATTTCAGCCAATCAAATGCTTGAGATTTGAGACTGGTTTCCATGCTCAGTGTTATAACCTTGGGCACTGGTATACAAGGTGGTTCATCAAGACAACCTTAAAAAGTGTTTACAGTTTCTCTACCAAAATGTTTTGGGTGAGTAGGTCCCACTCATTACTTTGTAGAATTTTGGCGGTGTTGTGGAAATGGACCATTGCCCTATCTTGTTTAAGGTCACTCATAGTCTTAAAAGGCAAAACAAGTTCATGTTTTTGTCAAAAGTGTATGAATTTCACTTCGAATTTATTTAAGTGTATACAATGTACCTATCACTTTCAATAGAAACTGTTTATTGGTTTAATTCAAGATACAGAGATACATGTAGTAGTACTTAGCAAGTTCCATGATATGACTTTTCTTTAATCCACCTAGAAAAACGGTCACTCAAAAACTTAAAATTTTACAATAATGTGGAATGATACAGTAATGCTAAGTAACATTTTTACATTGAATACTGTTATCCCATGGTGAAAGATGTTTGAAAAGGCATCTTTAAACTTGAAACATGTTTGACCATCTGTACTGACTGAAAGCTCGCATGACCCAGTGACATACTTATTATTAATATTACAAGTTAACCTGAAGTACAGGCCTATAGGACTTAAAACACTACGTGCTGGTAAGCGTAGAATTCACCATACTTCATTAAATGCTTTCGTTTTGTAACATTAAACCATGCTTAAACTTTACATATATTCTATACGCACTTACTGATTTTAAAATGTTGATCATGTTAACTACCGATGTCATGCAGTGATCGTTTTTTGGGGTTGTCCCGGTTAGCTCAGTTGGTTGCGTCGCGGGAATTGCAGGGCTAGGCGCTGTCGCCGTGACGGTGCAGGTTCGCTCCCAGCTAGAGGCACTATGATTTGAAATTCACAGTAGCGCTATTTGTGCAGTGTGGCGGCCGTAAAAAGTCTCGCCGTACATATAGTCAGTACTGTTATCAGTAAAATAACCCGTTACCGATGTCATGCAGTGATCGTTACGTATATCAAGGCTATCCGATCAACCTTTTTTCGGGTTGTCTCGGTTAGCTCAATTGGTTGCGTCGCGGAAATTGCAGGACAAGGCGCTGTCGCCGTGACGGTGCATGTTCGCTCCCAGCTAGAGGCACTATGATTAGGATGCATTTATATTGATGTTATTAAAATTTCATAGTTTTCCATTAGACACCATTTTCGTGGGTTCTTGAATTCGCGGATTTTACATTTGCGGCGTCTTTAAATTTGTGAATAAAAAATCCGACGAAATCCACGAAATTAAGTACTTCCCTTTTGTTTAATGAATTTCAAAAAAATTAATTTTCCCCGTTTACATTTACTCCCCTGCAAAAACTTCTTATTATACTCCTTTTAACTTGTGTTGTATGGCGGCTGTAAAAAGTTTCCCCGTATTTCACTTCAGTGTAGTGATCAGTTTTAATTACCTCTGTTTATTGGTGTAAATATTGAATTGCGCTCAACCCGGGGCTAGATGGCGTGGGCAGTAATAAGCATTTCCATCACTGCCCATGAACAGACTCAATCAAACCGAGCCTCCAATATTTTCATATTTGTCGTGGTCGAGGGTCTTCAAAGTTCCCTTTTCAACTATTTCAATTGATGGTGATGTGCTTATTACAAACCATGCTGAATCATTGTAGATGGCAGTATATAGACATACTTGAAAAATCTTTTGAGGGATACGGATGATATGTTCTGTTTTTCTCATGCTTGATTGGCTGGTCGCTGCCGTCGTGTTTGTATGGCTTTGGGGTTATCCGTACATTTTGAATAATCTGCTTGAATTTTGCAGTGACCTACTTGTTTAAATGTCTGTCAATGTCATTTTTTTTCATTATCATTTCTTATAGTTTTTATCAACATTTTTGCACTTTGAGGCTTTCACACGATACAGCAACTTCAATGACTCAGTGACATGCGTTTTATAGATTAAGGTTTTATGGTTAATTTTATTATCGGCTAAATTGACTCTAACCAGGATTGTTCATTAAATGACACCGTATTTCTGATGGATTGTCATAAAATTGGGCGTTCTTTCCTCAGAATTTTTATTTATTTTTTAAATTTTCATGAGAAATGCGGACAAAAAGATTCCCCATTGAGAATGGATCTTGAAGCACTAAATGAGATATAATTTTTCAGTCAACATTCTGTTATATTTGTCGGTCAGAGGCTGGTTGCTCGAAACTTCAACTGTCACTCAGTGTTCAATTTAAAATATGATTATGACAAAATACACGTTTTAGCTAAATGAAGCCAAACTGATAGTGGGCTATTATGATGTCATTGTACATCTATCGTCCAGAATTGACTGGAACCGACCATTATTCGTCCACTTGTCATCACACTTTCTTATGGTTACCTTGGACGAGTTCAACTATTGGTCAACTGAAATTTCAAATAAGGTCACGAGGCAAAATGAAAGAGCGAGACTGGCCAGACTTTCCAACTAATTATTTTCAAACTTTATCAAAATAGTTTGCCATTGTGTTATTTTAAAGTTATATATGCCGATGATTTGACTTCTTGAG
The DNA here is from genome assembly GCA_038501625.1 of Corbicula japonica. Classification (NCBI taxonomy): domain Eukaryota; kingdom Metazoa; phylum Mollusca; class Bivalvia; order Venerida; family Cyrenidae; genus Corbicula; species Corbicula japonica. Next base: position 491,428 of record JAZAYU010000107.1, read on the forward strand.
TAGATGACTACTTAATGATTTTTTGGCTGAATGGTCAAAGGTCAAGGTCACAGGTGCCGTTTAAAATTCTTAGGATGGTTGGACTCCTGAGATGACCCAATTGCTTTTTGGTGTCACTAGATGAAAGGTAAGGGTTTATGCATTTCAAGTCGTTTTTTGCTTAATATCTCAAGAATTCGTTGGCTCTCAGAGACTCCAAACTTCTCAGTAAGAATGGTCATCATGAGACAATGATCCAGACTGTTTTAGTGTCACCAGGTCAAAGGCCAATACGTCACGGATTGGCCGCTGTGAGTAGATGACCCAATTGTTTTGGAGCCAATGGATCATAGGTCAAGAAGGCACGTCCAAAGTTTACATTATTAATTGTTTACATACTTTTGTGGAATGGGAGAGACATCTGCTTTAAAAAAAAGAGAAATTGTAGGTGTAAACACAACTTGTTGTCAAGGTCGAAACATAGAAAAATGTCTTCAAAATCGGCCTTGTTTGCCATCCGAATGTCCACCAACATGACACGAACAAGTGCATTGTTGATATTTATCTCGATTACCTGACATCATTTATGTAAATTATTTCAAGGACTGTATATTACATGTACGTTCGCTACATAAAATTGTATAACAATTCAAATAAATTTCTTCTCTCGACAGACAAACCTTGATCAGTCAAAACAGTTAATTTATTCCACAATATTGATATAAGTAAGAATAAACGTTATATTTTTCCAAATAAAGGAGCGATAGAAAATATTTTTAAAACATTACATGCAGATTACATCCGTTAAGGAAATACTTAAAATTGTTATATAATCTTGACAAAAATCACATGCTAGTAAATGGTGTCATTAACACCGTTATTCACTTTCTCTAAAAATGCATAACCTTCAGAAAATATTCTCTGATGCTAGTAGAAAAACAGGCTTCGCGATTGCGGTAGTTTTCGATTCATAGTGTTATGAATTTTACGAACTTTTACATAACACAATCGCAATAGTTCTGTTCAAACGGTGCGTTTAGACTGGTACCGGGTTCGACTATTTAGAGACGATAGAGACTGTAGTACCAGTCTAACGGTGCGCACGTAAAATTAATAAATTTTGTGAAAAAAAAACGAAACTAAGGAAATCCTCTTTAATACTGAAAAGACTACTTCTTTCAAAAGCTTATGCCGAAATCCATTACACGACAGTGTAAATCAAATTGGATTATTGTAGGTACATCAAGTTTGTTCCCAATAAAAAATCATCCCCGTACCTATTTAATGATTCAAATTTAGCAATTTGTCTAAATAAACACCACTGTCATTTAGACATTATCACACCAATCCTTGCAAAACCATAGCGTTACTCAGAATTTCTGATGAGTTAAAACAATTTCTCCCTCAGAAGTACAGCGTGAGGCAGGTTTCCGATCATGGCAACAAATGTACTATTTAAAAGCTCACTTTATCCCTATAACACCCACTTAAAAATCATAATTGTTTTAAATGGTGAGTTTTAAAGGGAAAAATGACAATTGTTATTTTACGGAACTCGCCGTTTTTGTATTATGGCATGTTGAAATGTTTTGACATTCTTTCATCGAAGTCCGATATACACCAGGGAACCAAAACACGTTTGAATAGAATAATACTTGAGACGCAAAACAAAAACGAAAGTATCTTCGAATTCATTTGCAAATCCATTGTTTTTTATTTGGTAGCAGTTTAGTAGGGGAAAGAACAAATACGCGATTTTTCAATTGTTAACTGTGCGATGATATCTTCAAATGCATAAAATCTTCCTAAAGAGAAGACAGTAATAACTCTGTGTACAATGTTTTAGTCTTTAGGATTCGTGTTCTTTAGCAAGAAAACATATATCAATATATATGATATATATGCCTTTCATTGAAAGCCTCCTTTCATGGCGTTAAACCGTTTCTTCCACAGATACACCTTTCCTGCATGGGCGAACAGTTTAGATCCAGATCAGCCGGTACATCAGTGCCATCTGATCGGGATCTAAACTGTTCGCTTTTTTCTTCATTAGATTATCTCTGACCAAAATGCGCTCAGTGCAGATCCTGATCAGACGGCATGGATGTGCCGGCTGATCTGGATCTACACTGGTCGCACATGCGTAAAAATGCGTATATATGGAGGAAAGGGATGCAATGCCCTTAATCTGTTTTTATTACCGAAGTTCTACTGATTTCCGTTTAATCCTGTAATATGTTGCTTACAGTGAAAGTAGGAAATCGGTCTGGAATTCATTCAGACGGTCTTGATTGTCTAAGTTGTCCAGAAAAAGTTGCTAATGTCGCCACAGAGGACAATTTCGAGGAGTGAAAGCGAAAGTTTGTAAAATGATATTTAATACATCAGCAGATAGAACATTTTGCTTTCTCCCTACAATTTGTTAATATGGAACAATTAAGCAAACCAACATCTGCTTAAGTAGTCTCTTGACAATAATAATCAACACAAAACTGAATGTCCTAATATCGCGCATTGCGTGTGATGTAATGCAAGCGAACACATGAAAACCGAAAGAGAAGAAGTTTTATTGTTTATTCATAACAAAGCTAACAAACAAACAGAAACATATTTACAATTGACGTACTTTGTTTCGCCAGTATTGAACACGGAAAGCACTAACCTGAAGATAGTCTCACTGGAAATATGGTAAATGTGGGTCATGGTATAGGACTTGAATGTTTTATATACAAACAGTACAACAAGGGGTACAAAAGGCGGAAATACGGGTTTTCTGTAATCTTTTAGAAATGAAGACAGTAGAGGTGTCTGATCAGAATGTTTTTCATGACTGTTTGAATCCTGGGCCCAAAATCATAAAACTAAAGCTGGAGACCAGACTCAAATCTCATCATCTGATTTGCTGAAATGGCGACCAGTCAGCCAATCAGATGCTTGAGATTTGAGTCTGGTCTCCAATCTCAGTTTTATGATCTTGGGCCCTGATGAATAAATGAAAAGAAACTATTCAGTGAGAAGAATATCGCGATTTGGATAAAATGGAAAATGAACTGTTCATTTACAATAAAAAAAAGTAATATATGCATATCAGGAATCGCCACACTCACAAAACACAGCCTCCCCACGCAGCGACAAAGAGAGAGAGAGAGAGAGAGAGAGAGAGAGAGAGAGAGAGAGAGAGAGAGAGAGAGAGAGAGAGAGAGAGCATGTTTGTTATAAGTATGTCAATTCGAATAGGACGCCACAAATAATTTACGAAAAAGGGAACCTTTTGGGATAACTCCTTGGAACGGTCAGTGGCAAAACAAATTGCCACTGGGGGTTTAAACCAGGTTCTATGGTGCACCAACCTCACACTTGCCCAATAAGAATTTGTCGCTTTGACTTTTGGTCGCCAATCTCGATAAAGAGTTGTCGTTCCTTAAATCTCTTACATAAAGCGAGTTAAGGGCAGACAACTCTGAGTATAAATTTATTGGTCGCCAGGGGAACTATAGTAAACGTGTCCGCTATCAAAAGCGTTGAAATACATCGCACTTCGCTAAGCTCGGGTTACCATTTGTTCCTTGCTGAGGTGTTTGGGGACCCAACAGCCATTTAGCTTACGCATACCTAACTGATCATTTTTTAAAGCGAAATATGCATATCAGGAATTGCCACGTTCAGAAGATTGTGAAAAGGCTCTCGTATGATATGCCTAATATGTTTGCCTTGCAACGGTCAATGGCAAAATAATGCCACTGGACGCCCAACCAGGTTATAGGGTCACCAACCTCACTCTTGCCCCAACAGGTTCTATATGACATATGAACACACCAGTACAAAAGTGAAATATGCATATCAGGAATGGCCACATCAAGCAGACACAGCCTCCCGATACAGCCAAAAAGTAGAGAGGAAAAGAGAGCATGGTATTAAAATAATCAGTTTCAAAATGGACGTCACAAACAATTAACGAAAGTGAGAACCCGAGGGGTTGCCGCCTTGGAACGGTCAGTGGCAAACCTATTTGCCACTGGGGGTTTAAACCAGGTTCTAGGATGCACCAACCTCACACTTGCCTCAACAGGTTCTCATATCAACAAACAAGTACAAAATGTCTTGGTGAAATGACTCCAACTCACCCATCAGCTTAACAATGTTGCATGCAAAAGCACTCAAACAAATAAAACATAAGAAGATAATAGCATTGCAAAGCCAAATGAGCGAGTACTCGATGATCTTACCGAGACCAGAGCCCCTGTAGTCAAATTAGCAAGAACACGGTGACAGGCATAAAAGAAACAAATCGAGCTTAGAACTAGGTTCTTTAAAGAAAAAGATGTGACATCGATTTTCGTTTTCGTATTTCAAGCAAATCAAAAATGTTAAAATCAGGATTTTTTAAAATGTTGTCTTCTTGATAAATATTATCATTTAAACCAAGTGGATAGGGTGTTTGGAGGTTTTGTATCCAATTATGTTCCGAAATAAGTCTTGTTCTAATTTTAAATGCTCTTGAAGCACTGTTATCAAATTTATTTTTTTTTCAACAGTTTGAATGTTAACATGTTTTAAAGTGTGGCCTGATCGTTTGAAATGTTTATATAAAAATGTGTTGATTTTATTACAATTGTTTCTTATTTTAGCTGGCTAAAACGTGTTTTCAAAGGGCGTCATCTTTGTCCAACATATTGAATCCCACAATTTAAAGCATTTCAGGTTAAAACATAAATAATATTATCTGTTTGTCAGTCAATATCTTTACTGATAATTACTGAAAAAGTTCTTCCATTAACTGTTGATTTTATTGTTGAATTACATTTAAAAAAAACTGCAGCACTTACACCTCTTTAAATTGCACTTGTATATAAAAGGATACGATCTGCGTCTTCCGTCGTTTAGTTTAACAGGAGTGTTAATGTTATATTTTTTAAGAATGTGTAATTTGATAGGTGACAATTTTATTTTTAAATTATTTTTAAATAAATTAGTGCATTGTACACTCTGCAAACCGGTCATATTAACGGAATTAGCCTTAATTTGTGATACCGATAACCCTGTTTTAAAATGAAAGTGCCTCTAGCTGGGAGCGAACCCGCATCGTAACGGCGACAGCGCCTAGCCCTGCAATTCCTGCGACGCAACCAACTGAGCTAGCCGGAACAACCCCCAAAAAGGTTGATCGGATAGCCCTGATATACGTAACCATCACTGCATGACATCGGTAACGGGTTATTTTACTGATAACAGTACTGACTATATGTACGGGGAAACTTTTTACGGCCGCCACGCTGCACAAATAAAAGTTTTTCTATTATGCAAAGATGACGTTTATTAAAATCTTTAATATTGTTGCAAGCTCTAGAAAAATGAAAAAGCTGAAATATAAACACCGTAAAATGTTTCATTCGAGACATCATCGTCTTAAAATTGAAAAGTTACAATATTAAATTCAATCTTATCTCTTTTGAAGAATATAACGAAAATTGGAGGATCATCTTTAAGCACCAAAAGCAGGAAAGTTGCCAGATATGAACTTGGCTTTTTTTCTCCATGACTTTTGAAGGTTTCACGTTCACCGTCATTTGGATAACATGGTTTGATATAGATCAAAATTGGTACTTTTTACATGTGTAAATATTAAGTTGCACACAAGCTTGTGCAGTTATACTGCTCATTAACAAGCTCATTCAAATCGAGCCTGCAAAATTTTCAAGTTTATTTTGTTCAAAGGCTTTCAAATTTCCCTTTTCACTTATATTTTATTATACGGATAACTCATTGTATAACAGACGAAGTAAAATTGATTCCGCCAATCAAGTCTATGCAATTTGTAATAGTTATATACAACTGCCTTATTTAAGAATATACCCCGATGCGATCAAAATTTTCAAATTTGCAGTTTAATCTAAGGCCTGAGCGTTCACTAATCTTTTTCTAGTTCTAGCACCAAAAGTTGGAAACTGGCCATGTCAATGTGGCTTTTTGTGCCATTACTTTAAATTATCAACTACTGAATACATTTACCCCTTTACCATCCATGTCAATCTCACTTAAGTGAGATCTACCAAAATGATAGCGTAGCGGTTTTCAGATGATTTTAATCAAATTGCCTTCCATGTATGCACTTTAAGTAGGCGGGAAAGAAATTCTGCACTAAAAAGTGTCTGTTTGCTAAATGAATACATTAGGAAATTGAGGATGAATATCATTTTGTTTTAATTTATAGTTGTTTCAATGACATCAGGCCATAATTTATTGAGAAGTATTTCTATTTAAGAACAAATTAAGACCCAATATGTTTAAGTTTATCGAACTTGTTAATTGTACCAACACGTCATTTGTTGTTAACCATTGCGGTTGCAGCAGACACATTCTGATTATTAATGATATTGTAAAATCGCCAATTGAACTGTACTGTTTTAGTTACAACCCAGATACACTTCCATAGAATAACAAAATAATGTTTTGCTTAGCCCAATTTTCTTTGGAATATCTCAAAATAGTGTTAAATATGTACATTCTCCATTTTATATATTGCATAATTATATGGATGTATAATTAATTAATTATACTTAATACGATCAAAAATATTATCAGCATGTTTGTTTCTGTTGTATACCTTTTGTATGACAAGATGCTTTGTTGCATATGTCTGCATAAAAGATCTGTTCTGTTCAGTTCTTTTCATTAAGCCAAGACCACGATTTATATTTTAAACGACTGATTGCGTAGAGATTTATACATATTATAAAGTAGGGTTCGACAAACAACATCAAAGGTTATACAGTTATATATTGTCATAGATAACATCATTTGTTGCATATTAAGTCGTATAAATGGATTCTATTTCAGAAAATTAACAATTTGGTAGATTTATAAGTACAACTAGTGACATCTCTATGAAAGTTTTCGGTTAATTGGAATTAAATTGTGTTTTCTGCAGACTGTTCCATGTCATTTAACAGGATTCTTTGCACAATGGAACTTCAGTATGAAAATTTTTTTGCTATATAAAGTTTCGTGAAGATTATTCCACCGCTTCTAATTTTCGTAGGTTGTGTAGTTCTATTTAAATATAAAATATATTAATGTTATGCTTATGTTTAGAGTGAAGAGAAGTTATGTGGTCTGTGTGATTTTTAATAAATAAGACTGTGTTTTCTGTGTGTGGCTTTTAATTTAACTAATTCTATTAAGATCAAAAGATAGACGTTTTAATCTTAAGAGCGCGGTAGCCAAAGGTCTAAAGGGAGGTCTTAAATTAATTTTTTAAATACTTATAACTCCTGGTAAGATATAAATATCAGAAATTGAACACTCAGAAAACACAGTCTCCCACGCAGCCAAAGAGTAGAGAGTTAAAGAGAGCATTGGTTTATATAATGATTAATATTTAATAAACGCCGGAAGAATTTCGATTGCACCAAAAAGGGATGCACTAATTTTAGTTATATGTATGGGAATGGAAGTCCTGTAAGAGCTTTTCTACTTTATTCATAGTTCGCATATTTTGAAAAAACGAAACCTACGTTTTAAAGAACGAAAACAAGTGAAACATGCATATCAGGAATCGCCACACTCACAAAACACAGCCTCAGAATTGACAGAAAAAAGAGTATGTTTCCAAATCCGGCCTTTTCAAATGTCTCAATTGCGTGACAAAATACTTGACTGTATAGTGATACCGGAATGAATGTCTGTCACATATCCGAGAAAGATGTAGCGACAATATTTTAATATTTATACAAGTGAAGATGATAGCTTAAACAGAAAAGTCGGGGACAAAAGCGACAAAACAAATTGGTCCCGTCACTGGAAACTGTGTTTGTGGTCATATATTGTTTTAATATCTTGGTTGTTACTATATTTGGAAAGAACTTGGCTGTGTCTTCTGTGTCTGGCCTTTTTTGATATGCATAATTCATTGTTTACAATAATCTATTATTTTCTCATAACTATAAAAAGATTTGTCAGGCATTTTTACAAACAATTAATTTATAGTAAGCAATTTCGTCTTCTAAAAATTATGACGTCATTCCAAGGATTGACGTCATATGTCCGAAGCCGAAGCCACATTTTCCCGTGACGCGCACCAAATTAAATAAGAGTAAGGAACCCCATTTGTACGGCCAGTGGTAATTAAATAAAGGCAGTCATTTCAACATGTGCAGCTTCTGGCATATTCTAACCAAAAAATAATATCAAACACAAAGCTAGTAATTGGCAATGAGTAAATCTCATCATACCGCCTGAAAAGCATTTCTCTTTGCAAAGCAAATGAAACTGTGCTATCATTAAACAATCAGTTGTTTTAATTGTTTTTGTTTAAAGGCTTTTAACAAGCAAAGAAAATTATATTATGCTATCATTAAACACCACTTTTTAGTTTAAAAGCTGTCCTCTTTGCAAAGCAAATGAACCTATGATATCGTTCAACAATCACAAGAAAAAACAACATGTTTCCCACCCACGCAGCTTTGTGTCATTAAATGTTCAAACCATAGTTTTATAACATCTAATTAAGCGTCTTTCTTTAGTATGTGTATTTCACTTGTTTATCCAACAATTGTTTGTTAGACATTATGCTACATACATATAGCTGCTATCTTGAAACTATGGTTTCAGTTAAAAGTCACTACATGATAAAACCATAATTCTGCTTTCCACATTGCTTCATGTGTCGTTAAAATTTTTAACACACAGGTTTTGTCTAAATAACCATTGCTTATCATTAAATCAACAAAAACAAACCAGTCGTATGATTAAATAAACAGATATTCTCATTAGTTAAGGCAAATTCCCCCAGAAATACAGCGTGAAACTAGCTCCCTACAATGCAATTAATGCACTGCTTCAGTGTGCATGGTGCAGAATTTCACTCAGCTAACAGCAGTAATACATTCAAAAGATCGTAAAATGTTATAGGAAATTAGAACTTGTGTTAATCATGAAAAATAATTTGTTTTTAACAAAGCTGAAATATTTTGAACCAGTTTTAGCAAAGAAGTCTGAAACCAAGCCGGGATCTTAAGAGTCTTTTGGTGAGAGATATATGTGTCATGAACATATTAATAATAAATTAAATGAATTATTTAATTTATTTTTAATTTATCTTTTCTGTTATGGTAAGTCTTTATTAAGTGAGATTTTAACAGTGATGGAAGCTGAGTTTTTTTAGCGTGACTATTCCTGATATGCATATTTCACTTTTTTTTTCATTTGGTTTTGCCATACAAACCGCAAGGCAACCAGCTTTTTTCTGTTGGCTAAATTACAATCAACTCCTATTTAATTGGTATTCGTCCCTTACTTACAAGCTAGCATTAGCTGGTTGTGAAGGTTGGTATAGATTGACAAAAATAGCTGTCAGAGTTTTGGGGATTCCTTTATTTCTGGAAATACGCGTGCGTTTGCTAAATTTGTGAGCATAATTTTCACTAGCTTTAGTGGGTTAGGCATCTTCCACTCGGATAACGCTTCGGTGATTCTACGTGTATATCCCAAGCTTGCCGGAAATCGCCGAGTTGATACGATGGAGCATCTTCATCCGTCACTAAAATCATGAAAATTGCAGCAACTCTCAGCGAGACTAAACTTGCAACAATAAAGAGATAGGTACATTTATGTAATCTGTGGAGGCTGAACAGGACTAAGAATCTTGAAATATGTTTGTTTGCTAAATTAATTCTCTTTGGTAAGACCACGATTTATAATACAGACAAACTATTCTCTTGAGATTTATACCTTTAAAAATAAGTTGCTTCAGACAAAATCAAAGCTCGTTAAGGTTTTATATTGTGTAAGAAATCCTCATTTATTGCATATTAAGTCGTATCCGATCAACCATTTCTTTAAAGATACCACGACGGAATTGTTAGTATAAATAATTAAATGACTTTTAATTGAGAAAATCAAGAAAATGTGTAGGACTTACAAATCCATTTGACAATTGTAATAGGAAAAGATCTCCTCTAATTGCAATGCGTTTTTCTTTTCTGCTTACTGTTATGTGTCATTTGTGAATAGGTTAATGGGAATGCACCCGTTGAACGACATTGACCAGCTTTCTGTTAATCTTATGACATTGCCTAGCAATGTGCACCTTTCGGATAGCTCCGCCCTAATACGAAAAGCCATGCCTTAGTTTGGATGTTATTTCAACTTATTTGACCAGTTTCCTACGCTTGAATAAATAGTGCGCGAAAGAACATTCAGAAAGTTAAATTTTTGGATTGTTTTCCTTTTCTTCAAATCAATTTGAATTAGATATAATTAATAGATATAATTGATAGATAATGATGTTTTCACGCATTTGGTTTGGAAGAGCGAGACGAATACTCTTCAAATTTAATTTTATGAGATGCAATTTAGAAAACAATGGCGGCTCCCATGTAGATCCAAAGTCTGATTCCGGTTGACTTTTGGAATTTGGAATGGGTTGTGGAATTTCGGCCGCTTCAGGTTTTTACTTTTGGTGCTGTAGCTTCGAGTAGCTGTTTTGGCCATGAATTCCTTTTCCTAAATAATGAAATACTTAAATACCAAAAAATACTTAATATTCTAAAAATAATGGAGAATTATTATGTTATTTATAACGAAATTTACGAAAATATTTTATATTTAAATTTCCTATCTAAACTGACATACAAACCGAAGAGCAGAAGATATGTCGAGTTAGTTAAAAATGAGTGAGCCTAAAAACGTTTTTGATTTTGTGCCCGATATGTGTGAAATCAATACGCTTGAATGATGTAACATCTTTTCAAACCGATTAAAAATTAAGTATCATTAAACAAACGCATTACTAGAAAATCCGCATGTCTGCCGCGCGCGTATCTTCCATGTGTCGATTTTTCCATAAATACCATTTACTAATCATTAAATCAACAAAGAAGCCCGTCGGGTTATTAAATGAACACATTTTCTAATTACTTAAAGTAAAACTCAACAGAACTCTACAGCGTGAAACTAACTCCTTTCATCATGGCAACAAATGCACTTCTGAAGAGCGCAATGTATCGAATTTTTCACCATATTACCGCAGTTTTATTTGTCTGAGATTGAGAAAGCATTTGTTTCTTTTTAAAAGTAAACACAGGAATCTAGAAATCTTAGCTGATTCCTGCAAAACATTACGATTCTAGTTTCATGGGCAATAATGGAAAATTGTACTATCCATGCCTCCTAGCCCCGGAGTGAACGCAACTCACATACACAGATATATGGATCGTACTCCACGACATTCAAAGGCCGTAACTGATAACATCAATGATCTAAGAACACATTTAATAAGTACTATTTGATTAATGTTAGTAGATTTCCGTGACTTCCTCTATTAATATTCAGATTCCGAGGAGTCAGTAATGTTTAATGTGAAGTTTAATATCCACTCTATAGAAATGGATGTATTTATTAAACATATTTTGTAACCGATACCCCGTGTTTCCTATGGGATGTTTATGACTCTCAAAAATGTCTGACTATCAGGGACTTGATAGGTCCATCTGTAGAGCTCCCGAACTTTTAATAATTATACAGAATATCGGCAAACTTCGGCTATCTCCGCCTTTTATACGGTAAATTATTCGGCGAATTGGACTTCCTTATTTTGTACAGCTTAACAATTGCAATTAAGCTGCTCAATAGAACGTTATTTATAACAGCTTATTTTAATTATATTTATACATTGACTAGTGCATGTGTAGTTGTATGAAACCTATGAATTTGCATTTCTGGCAGAAGCAAGTTTGTTTATATTATGCTTTAAATTGTACATTCGCGATGTTTGGCTCGTTCCAATGCGATATCCCTCATGTTCTAATGTTTGTATGTTTGTGATGTTTCTGTGGTGTTTGTTTGTTGTTAATTTTTGTTGATCTTTCCTTTAAATCATATTTTTAACACATGCTCTCTTTTCTCGTTGTCTTTGTACCTTTCTGCTCTGTGGTGAGGTGGTGTTTTCTGAATTTAGGTCATTTGTTGTCGGAATTACATGGCTAGGCGCTGTCGCCGTGACGGTACGGGTTCGCTTCACAGTAGAGGCAATATCATGCATATTTCTTTTTTTCTTAGTAGCGGCCTAGATACGCGTATGCCTGTTTTCTTTTCAAGGTTCTAAAACAAGTTCTGTCAAATTTTAAAATATTTTGAAAATAACTGTTTTGTCACAAAAACTTCCAAACTTCTAATTAGTTAATAATGTACGAATATAACTTGGAAATTATTTGTCTTAATTAGATGAATTGCAATAATTTATGATTCTAATCGCGGTGTCTTCAAAGAAAATAAATGAAATCCGATATTACTTGTAATTTCAAACAGAAGAACATTTCTAATCCGATAAATAAACGATTATCAGTTTTCATTTTGTATGTTGCAAATGATTATCAAACAAATAAATCGCAAGAAAATAATCAGTAATCAGGATAAAACCTTTTATAATAGCTACTAAGTAGTTGAATCAGTACCTTTATTATTAAAAATATTTGCTCCGTACATTCAACCAGTGTTGTTACATCCTTTGAAGGTCGTCGAGCACGGTACTCGTGTATGTGTTAAGTTCTTCTGAAATTACTTTTGTTTTAATTTTTAGGCACATTTTAAGATTGGTAGTTTCTATATCTTAGCCCTTTTGTTTGATTTGGATACTGTTCTATTACCCTTTAGATTTACTGGTTTTTAATTTTTGCCTTTGGCGTTCTCTGTGATATGCAGGAATTATTATTTCAGATGTGTCAAAATTCTATTCTATTTAGTTCCGCCCATTGTTTTCTCGTTTAGGGCAAATGCATTATCTGATCTGGGGATCATGGAATTGTGTTAATCTTAAAATACCGCTTTGAAAGTTCCATGATCGCCGCCATATGCATACCATCGGTTGAGTTACACTCAACCCGTGGCTAGCCGGCGTGGGTAGTTATATGCATTTATATTACTGCCCATAAACAGACTCAATCAAACCAGGCCTGTAAAATTTTCATGATTGTAGTGGTCAGTGGCACTCTTTTCATTTAAAGTTTCGATTATTCGGAAAGAAATATACGAACCTTCTCTTTCGGTCACCAAACGATGGTATGCATAAGGCGGTAAACATGGAACCTTCAAGGTGACTATTTATTGTGCTAATATAAACAACTCAATATATGGACCCTCTCTTTCACTTAATCTAACCGAGATGAATTCCTCGCTAGCATACCTTCATGCCCTACGTCAGTGAAACTTTGTCAGTTACCAAAATCAGCAAGAATGTTTCCATTTGACCGTAGCTGTTAGCGATTAAATTATGCAACAATGAAATAATCAGTTTAAAATATGTATATTTTTACTTATCTAAGGAGGCAGTATAGGTAATTAAAATGTTTGTTTAATTAATAGACTTAGATAAGACTAATAATTCATATAAACTATTGTCTTGTGATTTATTTGTTAAATAATATGCGACAGACAATTTTATAAGCTTTTATAGGATTTATATTGCGTAAGAAATCTTCATTTATTGCATATTAAGTCGTATAAGCTCAACTTGCTTTTCACAAATATCACTAAGGAACTGATAGTATAAATAATTAATTGGATTTATTTATAAGAAAACTGGAGGGAGATAGAATGAAACCAGAGGCGTTTCAAAGAACGTTCTACATTAATTAGTTTTTAATTTTGTTTATACTGAATGTTACGTTGCACTAAGAGACCTGGCTGATTACTTTTCAGGATTGTCATACTTGATATAAATGGTAACTGGTAACATAATGGTATTGGTCATTTGAAACTCGTTTGGTTCTTTTTTGTTCTCGAATATATGATCGAGTACTTACACTGTCTAAAGAAGGAAGAAAATAATGAAGAATTTAACACATTCATCTTAACAAAAGTCTTCGTTATCAACACTTTTTTCTAAACAACTTTCTAATTTGATTTTTTTTCTTTTATACAGTGCGGCCAAATTTATCTAAAATATCAAGCTAATTTGACTGTTGACAATTGGACTACAGAGAATTTTCTCTTTTCCTCTCTACTTTTTTGCTGCTTTGGGAGGCTGTGTTTTGTGAGTGTTGCGATTCCTGATATAATTGTGCATATTTCACAATTTTATTGTTAGATATTATTCTTCTAAAGGATGAGTTTCAGTGAAGAAAATTATGAGTTTTATATATTGCAGTTTGTGATTCCTAATAGCTTTAATAGTAATCTGTTTTATTGACGGAATCAACTTATTCAGTAGACTACTAACATATTATCGAATAGTTGGTTCTTACTCCACCAAGCCAACTTGCACTAAGTTTTGCCTGTCCGCGGATTTCTTAACGTGTATTGTTATTGATGTTTTCTTTAAGAGATTTGTCAGATTATGTACGTGCTTTATCTTCTCAGGTCAGTTTCGTCTATACAGTGTCTGTTATTAAATAATATATAACCGCCGGTGATTTATCGCCGGACTTATCAAATGATATTGCCTCTACCTGGGAGCGAACCCGCACCGTCAAGGGACGGAAATCAGATGCGCATGGATATATCACACCTTGCGTAACACCGAGTTTTTTTGTTGTTTTTTTTGTTGTTGTGTGCTTTAATTTTATGCTTTCCAGTGAAATATAGAATTTTCTCAGTGAAATAAAAGTGGTATCTCACTGTTTTTCAGTGAAGGATAGAAATATATTTCACTCGTGAACTCCGGAATTATGTATTTTCACCAGTTGCTTCGCCATTCGTGAAAATAAGAATTCGGGAGCTCACTCGGTGAAATAATATATAGTTATTTGGTTTCTTGACAGGGAATGTAAGGATATATTGCCGGTCTGGGTGTCATATTACCCGAGCCGCAGGCGAGGGATAATATGACACCCAGACCGGCAATATATCCTCACATACCCTTTCAAGGAACCAAATAATTGTTTTATTATACTGCAAAGACTTTTTCAGACAAAATTAATAAGAACATCGATTTTTCGATTATTTCGCTTATTTAATGCCGAACGGCTTAATTCCCCTCTGAGAACCTCAATAATTACATGTCTGACGTCATTAATTTACCTGCATGACGTCACTTCTATAGAAATTGAATGGACTATCCATTTGATTTTTTTTTACAAAATTTGAGAAAAATCTGATCGTTTTCAACGTTAAAAACATAACAGAAATATTTTCTGTAACAATTTTAGTAATCCCTAAGCATACCGCTTTATAATTAACAAGATCGGCTTCAAATTATGCATTCTTACGGAAATTCAAAACAAAATGGCGGACGACAACAAAAGCTGAGAGGCCAGAGAGGGAAATTAAGGCACGTGCAGTTCATATCATCATCATCATTTTTGTTAAGTCACGGTTATAGTTAACAGCAGAAACAAAATATCACCGAAATATTCAGACAAAATCTCTGTTGAATAACAACATTTAAGTTGTTGAAGGTCAAAGCGCGTTAGACAAAATATTTATGCGTTACAATAATGCAATTTGAAAATTCATGTATTTTCAAATAGAAGAAAGTCTGTTAACAAATAAAAGTACGCTTATTAGTTTTCATTCTGTACGTTGCAAATGATTGTCAAATTTGCCCAACAAAACAAAAACCTGACACTGCATATTGGATTTATTTTCCAAGAATCAGATTGGCAAGCTTTGCAAATAGTGGTTGAAAATAAACATTGAATGTTTTTTGAACTTGTTATTTGTGCATTTTGATATTTCAGGAGTATGAAACAAGTGTTTGAGCCATTCTTTTCATATCTAAGTGTTCAAAAAACCAACAAATATAGATGTTCTTAAAAAGACGCCCTGTATTTTGACTTATTGTTTGCAATATTCATTTATGAATAAATGAGCACACATTTCTAAGAACCACATAAACATTCGTTTGCACTATTTGAGGAGATTTTCTTGATAAAAAAAATCCCGATTCTGGTGTGTGAAATAATGCTTTTGTCAAGTTAAATATCTACTCACAAGCATAAAGGAATATAATGAATGTAGTTTTCAAACATATTTTGTAACCGATACCCATTGTGTGTTTAGGATAGTTGAAAACTCTCGTTTTTCTTATTTTCTGACCCATATCATATCATGTTTATGCAAATTGTATAAATCAAATCGTAGTGATTTGATGAACAGGTTAAATTAATCCGGTCCTGCAATATTTTCTTCCTTTGTCCTGTTTAGTAGCCTTTTAAGGTATCTCTATCAGTTATTTTTTATTTATGCATAAAATGTCGCACATATACTTGATAATGATGGTGCCTCTAGCTGGGAGCGAACCCGCACCGTCACGGCGACAGCGCCTAGCCTTGCAATTCCTGCGAGTTAACCAATTGAGCTAACCGGGACAACCCCAAAATAGGTTGATCGGATAGCCCTGATATACGTAACAATCACTGCATGACATTCTGTAACGGGTTATTTTACTGATAACAGTACTGACTATATGTACGGGGAGACTTTAAAACTTTCAAATGAATTATCGATTTATAATTGATAGTGGCAAAGATATAACTGACATAACTCTGTTGGGGTTTTTTTTGGCAAATACCCTTTGAATTTTATATGTTCGGTTCTGGTATTATTATATGTTTAAAGTCGTGAGTAAAATCGTCATTTAAGTAACGCATGAGCCGAAAATCAAGATTTGGGATTTAAAGTTAGGAAGATGGGAAGAAAAGTTTTGAGCAACATTTGTAATTCGTCCGATTACACTTTCACTTAGGTTAAGTATCCTCTACAACCAAACAAAAACGGGCAAGTGAAACTTTTCTGGAACTTGTTTTTACCTATTTCTTACTGATTTTCTAAAAGTAGTTCAGGCTGACTCTAATGTTGGTATATCGTGTAGCCCAACCTATTTGCTACTACAATTTACACATCAGGATATACATTTAAATGTGTTTGATTATATATATAGCAGAGCAATACATTACGTTTAAACCAGAAGTAGGTCAGTCAAATCTGTAAATCTACTCATCAGACTTTGGTTCGACACGATACGAACGTTAAAATGAGCTAACGACGTTTTTTTTATATATCTTTTTGTAATTGAATAATAAACCCAGGGAATTCTTTTTTCTGAAGAAGAGACTTTGCACTCATGTATACTCCCAATTTTGCTTGCGTTATCTTCAAAATAAAGTACAATTAGGCAATGATATAACTAGATATTTCAAAACGAAGATGATCTCTTACCTAATGAAAGAATGCTTATTAGCTTTCTGTGCGTTGCAAATGATTGTCAAATAAATAAATCGGAAAAAATAATTAAAAGCATGTGCTTGACAAATCGGGAGGTAAACCTTTTTAATTGGTATGGGGTAAATGATTTATATGCTTTCTTGTCAAATTCTATTAGAGTACCATTTTATCTAGTTAAATTTCGTAACTGAAGGAAATCGAAGGAAAACCTTTGTGTTTCAAGTGGGCGATGACAGAAGAAATAAAAATGCGTTTCCATTAAAGGTCAGTAGGGTTGTTGAAACCTCTTTTGGGGCAACACTATTTAATATTAATGATGATGTTGGCCAGAAAGTTAGCCTTAAACAAACTGTCTGGAAATCTTGCATCCGACACTAAAATGTGTTATTTTGTTTAAAATAGATGAAAAGGGAACTTTGAAAGCCACCTAACACGACAAATAGAAATGCATATTACTGCCCACGCCGCCTAGCCCCGGGTTGGGCGCAACTCAATATTTACACTTTTGAATCGCCAAAGAAAATAATGAACCACTACGACAACAGCGCATAGCCACAAAATTCTGAGCACGTTACCAACCTAGCTAGCCGGGGCAGCACCCAAAAAGGCGTGGATAACTTTGACCATCATTCTAAAAGATTTCGTTATAATCTGTTCGAAGTCCAGAATGCAAAATTTGGAGTTTATCTATAACAGTAAAGTTTTCCTTTTTGCCAGACATTATGCTCGTTTGGCAATAATTCACATTTTAAAAGGAAGTAAACAGTATTAAGGTTTTCTCATTTTTTATCCCCTCTTACCCATATCTTGTCGCATTCAGATTTTATAAAATAAATGTTACCACTCCCAAAATGCAAATATGTATGTCAATTGCCAACTAGAACTGGTTAATGACTCCCTACTAAATGATATGTATTGAGTTTTATTCTATAGCCATTGATAATTACGCTAAAAGCCTTCAGATCTTTGTCAAGAAACCAAACACTTCGTTTTGCCTTTTAAGGATCATGCCTTCTGTTGTTTTATATTAACTTGATTTTTATTTTGACATGTTATCCTTATCTAATTTATCATGGACGTGCCCTGAAAACTTCTAGGAAATAAACAATAATGTTGTTCTTACAGTTTCCTGTTTAATTGTACAACATGTGTGCAATCAGGTTAAAAAAGTGGAAAAGGAACTTTGAATGCCACCGAACAGGACAAATGTGAAAATATTGCGTGCTCGGTTTTATTGATCCTGCTCAAAGGACCGCCTAGCCAGCGCAATTCATTATTTACACCGGTAAACAGTACAATTTTGATCTATCCCAAACAAGTGTTTTGAAAAACAGATGAGTAATCATTGACAGTATGGAAACAGTTGTGACAGTGTGAAAAAATAGGAAATTCAGAATATAAACGCAACCAAGTGTTTACATTTTAAGCATATGCATATGTTCATGATTTTTAAGTCATTCTTCATCATTGGTACAAATTCCCGATGACCTTAGCCCAAGATCATAAATCTTTAACTGTGCCCAATATCATAAAACTAAATCTGGAGATCAGTCTCAAATCTCAAGCATCTGATTGGCTGAAATGGCGACCAGTCGCCATTTCAGCCAATCAGATCCTTGAGATTTGAGACTGATCTCAAATTTTATTTTTATGATCTTGGGCCCTGGAGATCAATCTCAATCCATGCATAAGATTGGCTGAAATGGAGACAAGTCCATGATGCTTGCGATTTGAGGTTGGTCTCCAATCTCAATTTTGTGATTTGGGGCAAAAAACATTACGTATAATATGTATCATCTGTTTAGTATGATGACATTTAGTTGACCAAACTTACTGTTATCCTTTGTTAAAAACTTTTTAAATGGCTCATCAACAAATGGAAAATTACCATATAATAATCTATTGCAATGACTTCATATAAGCCTGACGGATAAGCAGCACAGAAAGATTTTCATAAAAAAAGAATAGAAAGATACTACAAATAAATATTGAAAATGAAAACTCGCGCGATAACGACTTAAACAGTAAGGGGCACAATTATATTTAGCTTTCCTACAAAATGGTCTAGCGCACCTAAGAAAACAATAACCAAATTGACCGTGCGTAGTTCCATCCCACGTATCCGTTTTTTTATGTTGCCGGACAATTTATAATTACTGTAGGTCTTTCACATGAAAATCGCTGTTGTACATTATGTATGATAGTAATTTTGAGCAAGCAATGTACTTCATAATGATAATATTTGTCTGAAACCGAAGCAACAGAACATAATCAGAATTCTATTTAGAAACAACTCCTAAGATCCAACCGTGATAATTTCTGATGCTTGTATGTGTTTCCGCTAGATTCGATATAAAATACCCCAAAAGGCTAGTGTACTTAACTAGTGTATTATATAATATTATGTGATCTATTTCTTTTATCCCTGTCGTCTTGTTCTTTATGATTTAACTCGAGGTGCTCTGGTCTCGATAAGGTGATCAAGTACTTGGTAGATACTATTCTATGTTATTTCAAACTCTAAAATTTATCCCTTAGTATTTGCCGAAACATTTTGTTGGATTTTCTAGTGATTTTAAACGATTCCCTTTCGTCAAGTTAGAGGAATTATTACCAAAATTAAATTAAGTTCATATTGTTTTTAAGAAAACGAATTTATGAACAAAAAAGCGCTAAATGAATTGTGATTTTCTTGTTAAATGGCTGCCGTTTTCTTTGAGTTTTCCACATGGAAACTAATACAATCCCATGACATCTAATTAAATAAGTGAGGCTCGGAATCCATTACCCAATTCCAGTTTCCTATTGACACATTCTAATTCTGCTATGTCTTTGTTATGTGTTGAAGGAGATACTTTT
Organism: Corbicula japonica; assembly: GCA_038501625.1. Taxonomy (NCBI): domain Eukaryota; kingdom Metazoa; phylum Mollusca; class Bivalvia; order Venerida; family Cyrenidae; genus Corbicula; species Corbicula japonica. The sequence goes on from JAZAYU010000107.1 coordinate 511,426, forward strand.
TGTTTTACATTATTAGATTTGACAGTAACACGTAAATTTTAGACATGGATAATAAATTTGTTTAACGCGCCTTTGTAACAAAAAACGGAGTCATGGCCATGTTGATACAGAAAGTAAACAAGCATGTCAGAAGTTACAGCGCGCCACGAGAAGAGTTGCTTTCGATCAGCTGACCTAAATCTTTGAAATGACGTCATAACTTTAAGCAGACGACAATGCTTATTACGCATTCCGCTTGAAAAACAATATTCTTTATTTCAAAATAAAGGAAATTCAACTTAAATGTAAAAAAATTTCAAATCAAATCAGTATTTTGTTTCCATACTTTTAATAATATGTTTCTATCATCATACTCGATAAAATAATCCACGAAATTATGAGCTACGTAATGCCTAATGGAATATTTATTTAAGTTTAGTTATATGCATAACAACTATGGCAATCTTAGAACGGCGAATATAGCGGGAGAAAGAGGACGATTTTGATATGTCTGAGTGCGGATGCGGAGTCCATCAGTAAATTAGTCATTTCCGTGATTATAAAAAAAGCATTTGGGGGAGAAAAAGTGTCGCCGATTCACGAAAACTCCAGTTTAATCACATCTGGATGTTTCGATGACACGAGAAATTGGTAATTAGCTTATATATTTTACATGTTAATATACAAAAGAATGTTCCCCCCCATTGAAAGGTACTCCGATTTTGTTAACCTCTATTAAAATGCCCGAATTTGATGTGACTGAATGTATGTTGAGACTTAGTTCTAGTTCTCTATCTTGCTCAACGACCTTCCAAGAATGTATTTGTAACTATGTAACGGAGGCCCATTATTTTCAAAAATAGAAGCCCCGCAGAGTTAAGTTCTCGTAATTTGATCAGGGGTTTTCTCAGATAAATGACTACACATGAACCTTATTACCTTTCTTTATCACTATTGAAAAAAAGAGAGCTCCAAAAAATATTTAAAAAACAATCAGCTATATTTTCGCCAAATCGTGATCTTCAGAATTCTACATGTCATTGAATAATTAGTTCTAATTTTAATATAATCGACCTACTATCTATACTTGTATATGCTGGAGGTTTGCCCATGTGATCTTTGTTGATGTTCACGATGGAATGAAAAGAAAAGTGAAATATGCGTATCAGGAATGGCCACATCCACCATGAATAGCCTTCCCACACAGCCAAAAAGTAAAGAGAAGAGAACACGGTATAACAATGATCGGTTTTAAAATGGACGCCACGAACAATTAACGAAGGGGTTACCGCCTTGGAATGGTCAGTGGCAAAACAATTTACTGGGGAATTAAACCAGGTTCCATATGAAAACAGAAGTACCAGTTTTCTTGGTGACATAACTCCAACCCACCCATCAACTCAACAATGTTGCATGCAAAAGCACACTTACATATAAAACATTAGAACTAATAGCATTGCAAAGCCAAATGGGTGTGTACTCTAAGATCTTACCTAGACCAAGACCAGTAAAATGACGCAATCCACGGGAAAAGTACATTCGGCTACATTTTTTATATTTAACCTATTACTATATTTCGAAAAAAAAACTTAAAGTTACCTATTATTTTCTCATTACTTATATGTTATTTTGATAAATTTTTGAAATAAAGAATGTTGTGGGTTTTTTTTTCAAGCGAAATGCGTAATAAATAGTAAATACTGTATGTACGGAAGAAGTGATTTCGGCTACATTTTTGACATTTTATTTTTAACTATAATTTGAAAAACAAATTATTTACCCCTTTTTTTATAACTTACATTTATTTTGATACTATTTTGAAATAAAGAATTTATTCAAGCGAAATTCGTAAAAATACCGTACGTTTGACTTGATGCTTTATTATTTATTATGATTTTTTATTCTTGATGTAAATATTCGCCATCCTTCAGATATCCCAGGGCTCCTTCTCAAACAATTGTTTAATTTTGTTTTAGAATTTAACTAAGATTCCGCCTTGGAACCAGGTTTTAGGGTGCACAAACCTTACACAGGTTCTTTTCATTTTATTTCGTTCCGTGATATTGGACAAGTAGTATTGTGAACTCAACTTCATTTCGTGTATTTAAGGTCATTTTCCACAGTGATATTGGTAAGTCAAATTGATTGTGTGTGGTTAATGTCATATTCCAGAAAGTCATATAAGTAAATCAAATTGATTTTGTGTATTTACCTTTTTTTTCACCAGTCATAGTTTTGGATCGTAAATAAGTTGAGAAATAACTGCAACAACACACACTTTTATTGTTTATTTCCTCAACAAAACCGTTTGTAAAAATGAAATTAAACAGAGTGAAAACATACGATGCTTTTAACTGACCTTAATATAATTCTTAGGGTCTATCTGGCCTGGAGGTTATAAAACTGAGATTGTAAAACCAGTCTCAAATCTCAAGGATCTGATTGGCTGAAATGGCGACTGGTCGCCATTTCAGCCAATCAGATGCTTGAGATTTGAGTCTGGTTTCCATGCTCAGTTTTATAACCTTGGCCACAGGCAAATTGAAATATCCCCTACTGGGAGCGACAGCACCTAGCCATGCAATTCCAATTACGCTGCCGATTAAGGTAGCCGGGACAACCATCAACAATGTTGATCGGATAACCCTGATAGACGTAGTCTTCACTGCATGACACCGGTAAACGATTACTTACTGATAACAGTTCTGTATTTTAATGGCAATTATAACAACGAACGAGCCAAACATAAAGTTAGTGAGAAGTGGAACAGGCCTCTTTCAGAAAATTTATTTTAAATACCATACTCTTAATGTGGCAATGCAAAAGAAAATCCCCCAAAAATTGTGAAAAAGAAAATAGATTGTATTTACGGTTTAATAGTGACAAATTTTATAATAAAGCTTATCATAAGCCCACTGACATAATAACACTAGGTGTCTTTCTTTAAATTCAAGGCAGTCAGACACACTTTAAAATATAGTCTAGACAAATTTAAATAATTGATTTGATAGCTTCAAGTATGTTCTCATATGTTAGCACCGTTGAGGCAATAAAGTTTGTAAATATATATGTGCGCGGAAAATCAAACCATAAACGCCACCCAATGGATTAAGGAATGGAGGATGGAGGGGAAAAGATTTTTTATTATTAAAAAGTCAAATCTGGAACCTCAAACGTGTAACAAAGACTTATTCAGAGATAATTTAATAAAAAAAAACTGAATATTAACATTAGCTTAAAAATGAGTTTCCAGTTTGGGTATTAGCAGTTTAACCTTAAATCCCTTACCATGCCATTGTCTTCATTCTACTCAGAACATATGTGGCTATTTTGGACAAGTCCAAGAACTATAACATACTTTATTGAAAGGAAACTCAAAATATGACTGAATACAGATAAGTTCAAAATAATAAATACCATTAACCGAAATTGTATCAACTACGTTCGAATGGCTGTCGATTTCCGAAAAACTAAACCAATTGAAAACATTTACTTGAAATGATATAAAATATTTAGAAAACAGAGATATAAACCATAGTATGCATCAAAGAAATAAATTCTGATTAATTAAAAGCCATTTCAAAATTAAGAAATGAAAGACCCCAGAATTGAAGACCTTAGCCATATTTTACACACCTAGCTCTATAGTTTAAACTTGGTTTGTAAATTGTTAAAATAATAATAAGTTGCAATTTTTTACAGCTGGTCCCATAATGAATATCTAGTTCCCGTTTTTTTTCATATGACATTAATATGTTCGTTTACAATCCAACTCTTATATAGCAAGATAGGACAACCATTTTAAATATTAAAAATCCATCCCTGTCATTGATATGAACATAAAATTACTAATTTTGTTGTGAACTAAATACTTTTTAAGTTTATATAACAATGTAAATGGATAACTTGTGAAAGATCTGCTCAACATTCACATATTTGGAAACATAAACATTTGTGATGTAATTTAAAGCATTCATATTGTTGACAACGTAAGGTGTGTTTAGTTTAGTAATTTCCAAATTTGTCAATTAAAAACGTCATTTTCTATGTCTGTATTTATAAGACTTATCAATTTTAAATGTCTTACACATTGAATATATTGATATTACAATAAATATGCTTGATGTCTTAATATCCGATGATAAGTTCAAGTTTTTAATATTCATATTAAAGTGTCATCGTAGATTCTGTAATATTTCCATAGCGAATTTCCTACAAACACCCAACGATGAAAGTTGACGGAAATTGCCGAAGTTGTTGCTTAGAAACAGGAGATCACGGACCAATAGCATTGTCGTTGGCGCTTCTCCTCGTGATACTTTGAGGTTAGGTAGTTCAGCAAATGATTTTTTCCATTAAACAGCACACGAACCAACGGGCTACCAACATCGGCATCAGCCGGTACTATTTCACTCTGAAAGTATACACAAATTTAAACATAAAGTTCAGGACTTTTCAGGCAGAAGTTTATTTACTTCATCCAAAGTCAATATCATAAAGTTCTACGTTTAATATTAACGCAATATGATGACCCCAATATCAACTGACCATACGTAATTTCATCGCAAAAGTCCATATTTTTATGTTATGGGACAATTTACCATTGATTAACTCATTGTTCGCACAAATGCTTATATAAACAAGGTAATTCATACATTCTCTGAGACATAACAATAATTTTCTGAAACCAGAGCGACGCTAAGCTATGTATTTCCTATTTGTCAATGACCCATAAGATCAAACGGTGATAATTTCCGGTGCTTATCTGTGTTATGTTAGTTTTCGTCACAATTAAATTTTCTCAGTTCCTAGAACACTTCGTGGCATGCTCTGCGTGACCTTCAGGACACACCAAATCTTAATTATACAGAGAAGTCAACAGTAAGCATTGACAAAACTAATTCACCGTAAGCTACTGAAAGATAATGCGGTGGGTTAAACGTGAAAACAAATTTTAAGGCCAAAGCGAAATTTTGTGCAAAAAGGTGAAATGTGCATATCAGGAATAGCCATATCCAGAAGACACTGACTCCAAACAAAGCCAAATTTAAAGACGAAACAGAGTGTGGATAATATAACGATCACATTCAAAACAGACACCACAAATAATCAACGAAAATGAGAAACCGATATGTTACTGCCTTGGAACGGTCACTGGGGGTTGAAATCAGGTTCTATGGTGTACCAACTTCACACTTGCCCCTAACAGGTTATCATATGAACAAACAAGTACAAGTTATCTTGGTGAAATAACTCCAACCCACCCATCGACTCAACAATGTTGCATGAAGGAGCACACAGACATATACAATATAAAAGCTAATATCATTGTAAAAAGCAAAAAGGATCCGGATAGGCCATTCTTAGAAAAAAGTTATTAATAATATGACAACGAAAACTTAACAATAAATTATGATAAATCATCGCGTTACCATTTGGGACACAGCCTGGGTCTAATACTCAGTTCTTTATTTCATAATTTCATTAGTTAATAATACTTGAAATGTGCATATCAAAATTAAAAACGGCACTTTTCAACATAATGCAAGCAATATTTTCCGCACTATAGAAATGTAAGGGGTGACTAATGACGACCGCCTCATAGAAATCAAAGAAAAGGGAACTTTGAAAGCCACCGAACACGACAAATATGAAAATATTGCAAGCTCGGTTTGATTGAGCAGTAATGGAAATGCATAAGACGGCCTACACCGCCTAGCTCTGGATTGAGCGCAACCTAATATTTACAACCTAATATTTACACTTAGTCCACACAATTTTGTTCCATCCGAAACGATGGTGTATGTAACGACCGCTGATGTAAACATCTGATGTGATTCTGAGTTTAACTTATTGCTAATAAAAGGTTCACTTGCAATCATAGGAGAACACGATGAAATATTGAAAAAAATGTCTAAGTGTGCCTGATTAACGTTAATTAAATGGCCTTTAGAGAATTAAGGAAATTGATAATTCACTATGCCACACTTGACATCTTGTTCAAGAAATATTTTGTAGGAGGCAGGTCAGGAAGTGGCATCAGAGAGTAGAAACGCTGCGTCTGATGCCAGTTTTAAAAGGTTACAAATCCTTCAAGGTTCCATTTTCACCGCCATATGCATACCATTATTTGTGGTGGATCAAAATAGTAGTGTTTACTGGTGTAAATAATTGAGTTGTGCTCAACTCCGGGCTATGCGGGCAATTTCTATCACTGCCCACGAACAGGCTCAATCAAATCGAGTCTGCACTATTTTCATATTTGTTGGTTTCGGTTGCTTTCAAAGTTTCCTTTTCATCTATCTTAAGGCTCACCATATATTGGCATAGATAAAAAAAATCAGGGTAAACGTGTATAGATATTGGGTTGCGCTGGACCCGGTGCTAGGCGGCGTGGACAATAATACGCATTTTCATTACTGACCATGTGCATGCTCAATCAAAACGAGCCTGCATTATTTTTATATTTGCCATTTTCGATAGCTTTCAAGGTTCCTTGTTTATCTGTTTGTAAGAGAAATATCATGAAATCTAATTCTCGGAATTGAAATGGACTATTTAATACGCTACAACTGGCATCGTGTCACTGAAATGTTTTGTGTGAGATTTACGTTAAACAATTAGTTGCAACATACCAAAGGAAAGATCATATACTGATTTGCTTGGTTAAGAAATGTCTTTTAATGTTTAATCTTATCAGATCTAGTTTTCTTTAATGATATCGCAAATTGAATTCCAAGTATAAACTATTGCATGGCTTCTGTTTGAGAAAAGAAAGAACTTCTGGATTTATGAGTATGCCTACAATTAGAGATATCACTTCTGCAAAAGCTCATTTAATTCTAATTTCATTTTGGGATAGCCATGACGATGGATTTTCATTTGCCTAAACAAATAAAACTCAACTTATTAAAATATCATATATTATAAGTGTTTGATCATATATCTGAATTCTCTTAATACCATTTGAACCTTGCTTTGGGGAAATTGACATCACTAGTTGATTCTTAGGTTCCAGTAAGGCCATGGAGTACCAGCCATCTTGTGCTTAACAATGCCATTTGTTTCTGATACATTGAATGTTGACGTGCATGTCGATAAGATTGGCGGGTTGGAATTATTTCACCAAGGCAATATGTACATGTTTTGTTTTCATTTGAGTCCCTGTGAGATTGCATTGCAAATGAACGTTACAAGGCGGTGTTCCCCTCGGATTCTCAGTTTTGTTTAAATTTATTTGTGATGTCTTTTTTTAATTTGATCAAGTTACTACTTCAAGTTCAAGTTCAAGATTTTATTCGGCATAAACAATACAGCTTTTTTGCCCCTAACAATGGCAGATGAAGACATAAATATATGTACTCATCAAAACTAAAGAACATACAGACATGCAAACTAGAAACATGAATTTTTTCTCTCTACATTTTGATTGTGTGGGGAGGCTGTTTCTTCCCAAATTTGGCTATACCTGATATGTCTATTTCATTTTTAAAATTCATTTTCGTAGTTATTAAATATATTTCATCATCACACTGTAAAAACATAAAATAGATATTGGTAAAAAAACCGTTAAATTTGCAATTTTAGCATCGGGCGATGGTACGACAGTTCAGAATATTGGTAATGACGCAAAATTTCATACAGTGTCGAAAAAAACGTCAATGTTTATCGAAACAAAAATGGAAATTTATTTGTTTAAGTTATTTAATCGCATTATGTTAATGAAATAAATAATAAATTTAAAGAGCAATATCTCTAAATATTTATTCATGCGATTCTATTAAGCCTGTATCTCTATATATACACTTTCCTGAATGTGTGTGTACATTTAAGGTAGTCTAACTGTAATGCTTTCCCGCGCATAAATTTGCGACGTCGTCAAACATCGGCTCGCTTTCGGTGACTTCCGACGCTACTCGTCAGAGCCGATAGTATTACAGTTAGACTACCTTAACTTGATACACTTTCTGATGTCGGTCAAATATTGATGAATAGGAAGATTCGCCTTTCTATCAACATTCTTGGAAGTAATTATGATTGTGGTTATGATATGGTTGTCACAGTACTGTGAACGTTTAATGTTACATAATTTGCGTCTATCGTGCGTCCGTTAATCGTGTATCGTGCGTCCGTCTAACGTGTATCGTGCGTCCGTCTAACGTGCATCGTGCGTCCGTTAATCGTGTATCGTGCGTCCGTTAATCGTGTATCGTGCGTCTGTCTAACGTGTATCGTGCGTCCGTCTAACGTGCATCGTGCGTCCGTATATAGTGTATCGTGCATCAAACGTTTTTTTTTTATTTTATCATGCAACGTGATTAAGTTACTTGCTTACGCAAATTTATTTGTTTAAATTTCAACCATTCATCTTATATTTTGATAGCATTTTCAAATTTTTTGAAATCTCATACACAAATTATATGAATCAGCAATATCGTGTATCGTTCGTTTACCGTGTATGGTGCGCCCGTCTATCGCGTATCGTGCGTCCGTCTATCGTGTATCGTGCGTCCGTATATCGCGTATCGTGCGTTTCGTTTGTAACCTTAAACGTTCATAGTACTGTAACTCCTCTTTGTCTGGAAACGGTGTGTAAGCCTGAATACGCTATGAAATCAGTTCTAGACGCTTAAAAGTGCTTCGAATTACTGTGGTATCATTATATTATGCGAGGGATTATATAAAAGGCGCGAAATTTTACCCTAGCAAAATTTTAGCACGAAATAAATGATCTAATAAAAGTAATAAACTGTGCGAATTTATGTCTGCGCCAAAGTGTCATATAAACCGCATGTGCGAAAATTCGGCCTTGCGAAATTCAGTAATACTGCAGTAGTTTTCATTGTAATTTGTACAAATTATTACCGACCAGACTTTGTTATAATTGTTAATCAAACGGTATATAGAATCTCCAGCCTGAATACGCTGTGAAATCAGTTCTAGACACTTAAAAGTGCTTCAAATTACATTTCATATTATTTTTTTTACAAATTATTGCAAACCAGACATCTTGTATAAATGCTGATTGACGGAATATTTGAAAACAATATCGGTACACTAGTGTTCATATTAGCAATTTTGTCAAAGGGGGGCCTTCAGTGGTATCTTAGCAGTTTCAATTTTTGTTATTTTTAGAAATTACACACATGTTCATTACAGCGAAATGCAAGATAATCAGTGTGGTCTGCTATATGTTTGATGTCTTTATTTTTAGAAATTACACACATGTTTATTACAGCGAAATGCAAGATAATCAGTGTGGTCTGCTATATGTTTGATGTCTTTATTTTTAGAAATTACACACATGTTCATTACAGCGAAATGCAAGATAATCAGTGTGGTCTGCTATATGTTTGATGTCTTTATTTTTAGAAATTACACACGTTTATTACAGCAAAATGCAAGATAATCAGTGTGGTCTGCTATATGTTTGATGTCTTTATTTTTAGAAATTACACACATGTTTATTACAGCGAAATGCAAGATAATCAGTGTGGTCTGCTATATGTTTGCTGTCTTTTTTTTCAAAAAAAGTCAATTTCTCAAAGACACTTTTTTAAAAGCTTACAATAAATTGCAACAACTGCACATTTACCTTATAAAACGTTCTTGGCCCAGATACAAGTCATAACCAAAATTTACAAACGAATGCGATGCATAATTATATTTACGTTAACTCCAAGAGCTGAAATTAAGTCAGAACGGTTAAGATTAATTTTCTTTTGCTTGATGAACTAAGGTTAAAACTAATGTCGTTGATTCTCCATCATTTAAGCTGACGAAAGTGTCTTAAAAACAGGCAATACTGTTAACTTTGAGTCCAATGAACCCAGAAAATACTTTCCTAAGTACTTCATGTACCTGGCAATTTTATTAGCATAAACTATGGCCAACGGATTTAATACGTCTACATTGCAGTTATTTAGGCTTTCTAAATAAATTGAACTGGTAAGCCGAATTCCCTAATGTGATATTCTCAGATAATTACATTTTTGGGCACAAAATTATATATCAGTATGTTGTTGTTTTACGTATTGATATTAATTTTCAGTAACGCATTAATTGAAATACTTGATAAAATCAAAGTAATTTTTTTCTAATATTATGTAAACATTTCAAATAACACTAAGACCTGCTGAGATATTCTAGAATAAATGTTTGAGTTCGTTGTAAGATTTTTAGGGGTTTTTTTTCTCAAAAAGTATTTAGGAAATGTTTGATCAGAATAGGCAATATATGTAACAAATTTACAAAAATGTAATTAAAACAAAGGTAATATGAAAGCCTTTTTCTAAAATCGTAATATCAAGTAAGATATGTATTAGGATATTTTAGAATAACCATTTTGGGTTAAGTATAAAATCAAACTCAATATTTTTCTTGATACTGGGGCTTTGTTTCCTGATCTTTATATCTGTTTAACAGGGTACATAACTTAAGTTATATAAATTTCTCAAATGGATAAAACAATCTTCATATTAGAATAGTGGTGTTAAAAATATAATGTTCCAAATAACAGTCCTGTACAGGACAACATCAAGGTACAATACTGACAATGATAGACCCGAGCACAGTACGGAACATTAAAGTAAATGTTTTTCTTATTATTTTTTTTCAGTGAATTTTAGAGACTTGACTTATCAGTGAAAGAATATTTGAATTCTAACGTTTTTTTTATTAAATTTTTTAAATTGTAGAATACCATTTTTATTTTCACTATTTTGCCGAACTAAGTTTTTGCTTATTATCTCCCTTTCCAAATTTTCAGGTTTGTTTACAAAAAACCATCAAATTAAAAGATAATGTGTTTATTTCAGTAAAATGCCGTTTGTTTTTCACTCGTGCACACCAAAAGCTTAATTATTTTATCGTAGTTTACACCAAAAGCTAGTATTTTCACGAGGCGTAGCTAACCCAAGAGTGAAAATATTAGTTTTTGGTGGAATAAAGTCTATTTTACGGAAACAAACACAAATCCTCCATTTTACCTGTAAATCTCTTCTTAACCGTGCGAAGCTGTGCTGCAGCTCTGTGGAGGGAACGGGTGATGGAATCACAGATCTGGCAACCAGCACTAACACCAGAAAGTAACCAAACAAGCTCTGTCGAAGAAACATGTCTATATCACGATCCGAGTCTGAACACCGCGCAAAATAAGGGTTGAAGCTGAATCAAATTTTCTTTTCGAAATCTTTGTAAGCAGTATTATTTGCTCGGTTCCCTCTCTTTTCTCTTTTTTGACTGTTTTAAATTGACGCTGCTTTCGAATTTCTTTTTTTCTTTTTCTTACTATGTCCCGAAAACGATGATATAATTTTTAATTAAATGTAAACGTTGCAATCGTTGTTACAGAAAATATATGATATTATTCCCTCTGGAACTAAATGCTAAATTCAAAAATAACAAATTAAGTCCGAAATTATATTTATTTAACTTGTTATTTGATATTTTATTGCTGGTTTGTTCAGATTTTATGGCTGTGTCAACTCCACGCAGACGATAAATAGATGACTCTTGCATTGTCGTTTGACGTCTGCTACAGGACTGATATTATTGGTCAACCTATTAACGCGGCATCTGATTGACAATTGGCGTTTCTGATGTGCCATTACCGCGTGTGTGTTTCGTGTTCATTTCCTCTATTTTATTAACATTGTTTGTGCATGATCATTTTACTTGTTTTATAAACCATCTCTTTTCCTCTCTTCTCTGTGTTTATTTTCTTTTTTGGTTAACATTGTGTTTATGTTTTACAATCGGTGTCTATTTTTAAATTGTCATTATAATCATGCTCTCTTTTCTCTCTAATTGTGTGTGATATTTTTACGGCGTGTTTCATGTTTATTTCATCTACATGTATTTTATTAACATTGTTTGTGCATGTTTTACAGTTGGTGTCTTTTTTTTTAAATATTATGATTTTTTCTAAACCATGCTCTCCACGTGTATGGTTCATTTTCATTTACTCTATTTTATTAAGATTGTTTGTGCATGTTTTACAATTGATGTCTTTTTTCTAATTAATCATTTTATTAACCATGCTCTCTATCCTCTCTACTTATTTGGCTGTGTTGGGAGGCTGTGTATGTTCACCGCGTGTATGTTTCCTTTTTTAATTTCCTCTATTTATTTAACATTGTTTTCGCATGTTTTGCTGTTGGTCATCTTTATAAAGTATCATTTTACTTATTTTATAAACTATCTCTTTTCCGTTCTAATTTTTGGCGTTTTGGGAGGCTGTTTGTTTACGGCGTTTATGTTTTGTGTTCCTTTCTTCTATTTTATTAACATTATTTGTGCATGTTTTACAATTGGTGTTTTTTAACTTATCATTTTTCTTAACATTGCTCTCTTTTCCCCTCTATTTTTTGGCTGCCGAGTGTGGAGGCTCTGTCTTCTGGGTGTGGCCATTACTGGTATGCGTATTTCACCTGTATAAATATATATTTAATTATAAACTTCTTGGAATAGAATCATTCAAACGTTGTATTTGAATTGAAATTACCTATATTGTAATCAACGTTGACTTTTTTAACATTAAGTTGGTAATTTTCTATTTCCAAATGTTTTTAATTTAAATAAATATGTTTACGTTGCAATGTGTATAGAACTGTTTGCAAACCGAAAAATACGAATTCTTCAATGTTTGACTTACCGCGACCCACATACTGATTAATAGGCGTTAACTCTTGACTGTGTATTAGCTACAAGTAATTGTCAAAAACGACGATCTTTGTCCCAATTTTACCGTTGATTGCATCGCATAAGCACTTAAGAACCTATTATTTTTAGCGCGGCGGCTGGGGCCACGACTGGCTGAAATATTGGAGCCTCGGTCGCGGCCCGTGCCGCCCCAGCTCCTACGCGCCTGAGTCAGGTGAAAAAAAAACCACAAGACAATCCTAGGCTCATGCTTCCATAAGTTATCTTAAGGCTAATAAAACATTATAGAGTAACACTGTTCAGAACAATACCAGAGTCCACTTCTTCGAATCTGGCATCGGTGTCGCCATGTTTTCCTAGCATGGCGTCGTCCATAGATTTCAAATTTGCAGAGTAGCTGTCTTGCCTACTCTGAGTGCATGCATGAAAATTTCTTACAATATCTATCAAATTAAAAGGGTTCCATTTGACCCTGGAGATGACCCTTTGATTCTTTGACCTGGCAATTAAACTGAAGGGTCATGTTTTTTCTAAAATAAGGGGTATGTGATGTATGTAGTAGCATAGCAAAGATAGCCGGGACATGTGATGTATGTCGTAGCATAGCAAAGATAGCCAGACATGTGATGTATGTCGTAGCATAGCAAAGATAGCCGGGACATGTGATGTATGTCGTAGCATAGCAAAGATAGCCGGGGTATTTGATGTATGTCGTAGCATAGCAAAGATAGCCGGGACATGTGATGCATGTCGTAGCATAGCAAAGATAGCCGGGACATGTGATGTATGTCGTAGCATAGCAAAGATAGCCGGGACACAGGATGTATGTCGTAGCATAGCAAAGATAGCCGGGACATGTGATGTATGTCGTAGCATAGCAAAGATAGCCGGGACATGTGATGTATGTCGTAGCATAGCAAAGATAGCCGGGGTATGTGATGTATGTCGTAGCATAGCAAAGATAGCCGGGACATGTGATGTATGTCGTAGCATAGCAAGGATAGCCGGGACATGTGATGTATGTCGTAGCATAGCAAAGATAGCCGGGACATGTGATGTATGTCGTAGCATAGCAAAGATAGCCGGGACACGTGATGTATGTCGTAGCATAGCAAAGATAGCCGGGACATGTGATGTATGTCGTAGCATAGCAAAGATAGCCGGGACATGTGATGTATGTCGTAGCATAGCAAGGACAGCCGGTACATGTGATGTATGTCGTAGCATAGCAAAGATAGCCGGGACATGTGATGTATGTCGTAGCATAGCAAAGATAGCCGGGACATGTGATGTATGTCGTAGCATAGCAAAGATAGCCGGGACATGTGATGTATGTCGTAGCATAGCAAAGATAGCCGGGACATGTGATGTATGTCGTAGCATAGCAAAGATAGCCGGGACATGTGATGTATGTCGTAGCATAGCAAAGATAGCCGGGACATGTGATGTATGTCGTAGCATAGCAAAGATAGCCGGGACACGGGATGTTTTGCGTAGCATAGCAAAGATAGCCGGGACACGGGATGTTTTGCGTAGCATAGCAAAGATAGCCGGGACATGTGATGTATGTCGTAGCATAGCAAAGATAGCCGGGACACGTGATGCATGTCGTAGCATAGCAAAGATAGCCGGGACATCTGATGTATGTCGTAGCATAGCAAAGATAGCCGGGACATGTGATGTATGTCGTAGCATAGCAAAGATAGCCGGGACATGTGATGTATGTCGTAGCATAGCAAAGATAGCCGGGACACAGAATGTATGTCGTAACAAGCAAAGATAGCCGGGACACGGGATGTATGTCGTAGCATAGCAAAGATAGCCGGGACACGGGATGTATGTCGTAGCATAGCAAAGAAAGCCGGAACACGTGATGTATGTCGTAGCATAGCAAAGATAGCCGGGACACGTGATGTATGTCGTAGCATAGCAAAGATAGCCGGGACATGTGATGTATGTCGTAGCATAGCAAAGATAGCCGGGACATGTGATGTATGTCGTAGCATAGCAAAGATAGCCGGGACATGTGATGTATGTCGTAGCATAGCAAAGATAGCCGGGACAAGGGAAGTATGTCGTAGCAAGCAAAGATAGCCGGGACATGTGATGTATGTCGTAGCATAGCACAGACAGCCGGAACATGTGATGTATGTCGTAGCAAAGATAGCCGGGATATGTGATGTATGTCGTAGCATAGCAAAGATAGCCGGGACATGTGATGTTTGTCGTAGCATAGCAAAGATAGCCGGGACACGGGATGCATGTTGTAGCATAGCAAAGATAGCCGGACAGGGGATGTATGTCGTAGCATAGCAAAGATAGCCGGGACATGTGATGTATGTCGTAGCATAGCAAAGATAGCCGGGACATGTGATGCATGTCGTAGCATAGCAAAGATAGCCGGGACATGTGATGTATGTCGTAGCATAGCAAAGATAGCCGGGACATGTGATGTATGTCGTAGCATAGCAAAGATAGCCGGGACATGTGATGTATGTCGTAGCATAGCAAAGATAGCCGGGACACCGGATGTAGGTCGTATCATAGCAAAGATAGCCGGGACATGTGCTGTATGTCGTAGCATAGCAAAGATAGCCGGGACATGTGATGTATGTCGTAGCATAGCAAAGATAGCCGGGACATGTGATGTATGTCGTAGCATAACAAAGATAGCTGGGACATGTGATGTATGTCGAAGCTTAGCATAGCAAAGATAGCCGGGACATGTGATGCATGTCGTAGCACAGCAAAGATAGCCGGACACGGGATTTATGTCGTAGCACAGCAAAGATAGCCGGGACACCGGATGTATGTCGTAGCATAGCAAAGATAGCCGGGACACGGGATGTATGTCGTAGCATAGCAAAGATAGCCGGGACACGGGATGTATGTCGTAGCATAGCAAAGATAGCCGGGACATGTGATGTATGTCGTAGCATAGCAAAGATAGCCGGGACATGTGATGTATGTCGTAGCATAGCAAAGATAGCCGGAACATGTGATGTTTGTCGTAGCATAGCAAAGATAGCCGGGACATGAGATGTATGTCGTAGCATAGCAAAGATAGCCGGGACATGTGATGTAGGTCGTAGCATAGCAAAGATAGCCGAACACGGGATGTAGGTCGTAGCATAGCAAAGATAGCCGGGACATGTGATGTATGTCGTAGCATAGCAAAGATAGCCGGGACATGTGATGTATGTCGTAGCATAGCAAAGATAGCCGGGACATGTGATGCATGTCGTAGCATAGCAAAGATAGCCGGGACATGTGCTGTATGTCGTAGCATAGCAAAGATAGCCGGGACATGTGATGTATGTCGTAGCATAGCAAAGATAGCCGGACACGGGATGTATGTCGTAGCATAGCAAAGATAGCCGGGACATGTGATGTATGTCGTAGCATAGCAAAGATAGCCGGGACATGTGATGTATGTCGCAGCATAGCGAAAGCATGTGATGTATGTCGTAGCATAGCAAAGATAGCCGGGACACGGGATGTATGTCGTAGCATAGCAAAGATAGCCGGAACATGTGATGTATGTCGTAGCAAAGATAGCCGGGATATTTGATGTATGTCGTAGCATAGCAAAGATAGCTGGGACATGTGATGTTTGTCGTAGCATAGCAAAGATAGCCGGGACACGGGATGCATGTTGTAGCATAGCAAAGATAGCCGGACAGGGGATGTATGTCGTAGCATAGCAAAGATAGCCGGGACATGTGATGTATGTCGTAGCATAGCAAAGATAGCCGGGACATGTGATGCATGTCGTAGCATAGCAAAGATAGCCGGGACATGTGATGTATGTCGTAGCATAGCAAAGATAGCCGGGACATGTTATGTATGTCGTAGCATAGCAAAGATAGCCGGGACATGTGATGTATGTCGTAGCATAGCAAAGATAGCCGGGACACCGGATGTATGTCGTAGCATAGCAAAGATAGCCGGGACATGTGCTGTATGTCGTAGCATAGCAAAGATAGCCGGGACATGTGATGTATGTCGTAGCATAGCAAAGATAGCCGGGACATGTGATGTATGTCGTAGCATAGCAAAGATAGCCGGGACATGTGATGCATGTCGTAGCATAGCAAAGATAGCCGGGACATGTGATGTATGTCGTAGCATAGCAAAGATGACCGGGACATGTGATGTATGTCGTAGCATAGCAAAGATAGTCGGGACATGTGATGTATGTCGTAGCATAGCATGGATAGCCGGGACATGTGATGCATGTCGTAGCATAGCAAAGATAGCCGGACACGGGATGTATGTCGTAGCACAGCAAAGATAGCCGGGACACGGGATGTATGTCGTAGCATAGCAAAGATAGCCGGGACACGGGATGTATGTCGTAGCATAGCAAAGATAGCCGGGACACGGGATGTATGTCGTAGCATAGCAAAGATAGCCGGGACATGTGATGTATGTCGTAGCATAGCAAAGATAGCCGGGACATGTGATGTATGTCGTAGCATAGCAAAGATAGCCGGAACATGTGATGTTTGTCGTAGCATAGCAAAGATAGCCGGGACATGAGATGTATGTCGTAGCATAGCAAAGATAGCCGGGACATGTGATGTAGGTCGTAGCATAGCAAAGATAGCCGAACACGGGATGTAGGTCGTAGCATAGCAAAGATAGCCGGGACATGTGATGTATGTCGTAGCATAGCAAAGCTAGCCATGACATGTGATGTATGTCGTAGCATAGCAAAGATAGCCGGGACATGTGATGCATGTGGTAGCATAGCAAAGATAACCAGGACATGTGATGTATGTCGTAGCATAGCAAAGATAGCCGGACACGGGATGTATGTCGTAGCATAGCAAAGATAGCCGGGACATGTGATGTATGTCGTAGCATAGCAAAGATAGCCGGGACATGTGATGTATGTCGCAGCATAGCGAAAGCATGTGATGTATGTCGCAGCATAGCAAAGATAGCCGGGACACGGGATGTATGTCGTAGCATAGCAAAGATAGCCGGGACATGTGATGTATGTCGCAGCATAGCGGAAGCATGTGATGTATGTCGCAGCATAGCGAGCCTGGACACGTAAAACATCGTAGCATAGCAAAGATAGCCGGGACACGGTATGTATGTCGAAGCTTATGGGGCCGTCACACTACCACGTTCTGGTCAGCGTTCTACGACTATTGACGAAACGTTGTAAATCGTCCATGATTGCTAGAATAGCGCAAGAAGTATGTTGTGTGAACGCTAGTGTACGTCGGTGAACGTGGGTGATCGGCGGGAATCGGAGGAAAAGATTTGAACATGCACAAAAATTTTCACTGAAAGCAGCGTTCTTCAACGTTTAATTTTAAACGCCAAAGAACGTTTTAGGACGTTCGTGGAACGTTTTACTAACGTTTTCGCTGAGTATTGCACGTGTTCGGCTTTCGTGAGTCAGTCGTTACTCAAGCGTTACTTGGCTGTTACAAATTGTTTGCTTTGCTGTGAACGACTCATTTGCGACCTGTCAACGACCGCTGAACGGTTCCTTAGCGCACACCGCGAGAGGCTAAAGTGAAACGAACGTCTTTTTGGCGTCAATTGAGCGTCATCCGAGCGTTACCCGAACCTCCATGCATCAGCACGCTCGTCTAACGCTGACAAATCGTTTTATGCGCGCCAGTGGCACGTAAGAATATGCTAATTGTTTTCTTTCTTGGTCGCTGTTACACGCTTCTAGTGCGTTGGACACACGCTAGTGGTGCGTTACCAAACGTTAATAACACGCCAGGTGTGTCATCCTCATCTAGAACGCTCAAAAATTGAAACGTTCTGAGTTCAGAGAACGTTGACCAGAACGTCATAGTGTGACTGCCCCTTTAGTGGAGATACATGTAGCAGTGACACGTGGTGTATATCGTATCATAGCGAAGATAGCCGGAACATGTATTTCCTAGCAAAGCGGAGATTAAAAAACACACACCATTATATAAACTAACAAAATGGCACTTTTTGGTCAGAACTTTGTCGAATCTATGGGTCATCCAACATAGCTTTTGTCTGCTAGTGCCCTTTTTTTAGAACCAGAGTTCCATTATTTCAGCTAAAAAACGTATTCTCTTGCGCAATATTTTTTTATGTTAAGAACCTTGCTTTGTGCCAGTGAGTTACAGTAATATCTTTTTTTTCCAGACAATTGTTTTGCCGAAAATACTCTTAAAACATTTGGCACAGAAGATTTAAAAACAAAATAAAGAACCAAACTAAAATTTATGGTTACATAAAGACATTTCAAACATGATAAAACGACAGGTTTTATATGTTTATTTATTTTGGAATCGGTCTTTTAAATGTTTTTAATTATCACTTACAGTAGCAAAATGACTAACAATGGAATATGTGTACATACTACATGTAACATGTGTATTGCATGTATCTAACAGAAGAATATGTGAATTTACGTGGCATGCAACAAGTTTGTTACTTTCAAATTAATTAAACTGATTAAAAATCGACAGTAAGGTTAATCGCACTGTGTATTACATGTGCTAGTAAATAGATATAAGAACTGTAATTCCACCATGGTCATACAAGATTTTGACGATTGTTTTTGTCAACATAAAAGAGAGACATGCCGGTGTATGTACTGGAAGTCGAACAGACAGACTGGCGAACGGGCAGACAAACGGGCGATCTAACGAATGGATACTTATGTCTCTATTAAATCTTTTGTGTTTTTTTTTTGCTCTTTTAGCCACACAAAAAATAAGCGACGTAAAAACTGAATGAATAGAATGTACAGTTATCTAATGTTCTCATAGCTGTTAATAGGGGACGGGGTGTTAACTTAAATGTTGGTAAAACGTGTAGCTCTCCTCATTTGCTTATTTAATATCTCTGAATATTCTGTTAAACAAATTACTTGTTCCAAAGTATCAATCTTAAATGAAATATCTACTGTACTAGAGCATTATTATACGCTATAAAATATGATCAAAGTAAAACATCGTTGCCTCCTTAGTATCTATGAGCTCGGACGGGCGGACGGACGTACGGCTGGATGGGTGGATGTATGGAAGGACAGGCGGACACACGAGTTAGTGTTTATTTGATTTTTTAAAATTGACTCTCCGACGATCCGTAGAATTCTTTAACATTCCAAACAAATAAAATGATAAATGGGTCGTACATCACACACAGCAATTCTCAAGTCTGGACAACTGTATCACGCAAGCCAATGGCATGGCCTTATTAAGAAACGATATTTAAGATAATTACCATACGTCTTAAAGCGAAAGATGCAAGAATTACCCGAAGCAAAGCGAATTTTCATGCGTCTTTTGTCAGACGCGGTAATTACAGGGCTATTGCTCCCAGGGGAATCTGCCAAAATGTGGAAATATTTTCTCGACCACAAAGCGAAGCCATAGTGGACATCTTAACGAGAGCCCTAAACTATGAAGACTCGCAATATCGCGGACAGAAATGTTATAGCGACAAATTGGCTAACGGAGGACGGTCTATTTAGTGCTATTGTTTGAAAACTCATTTCGGAGAAGGTACAGACAAATTTCATTATCTCCCAGCCCATAAATTTGGCTTCGGTTTGTAACTATTTGATTGCCATTTCTTATTTTTAAAATGATTTGCAATAATTATCTTACAACATTATCATAACCCCCATGTCATCGCCACACAATTCGTTGCTTGCATTATTCTTTGAAAGTTGTTTGGACAAGTAAGGCTTCGCAAAAATAAACGTTAACATTTCAAAGGGGATATCTAAGAATTAATTTCAGTTTTGCGAAGAATGGATTTTATTACATTATCGATGCGGGTATGTCTTTCGGTGGTGTTGCTGATGATTAGTTGCTATGGTTTCCCTCAAGAGCCACATGCAGATTCGGCAGGTCATGTCGTTGGTGTTGAGCACAAACAGGTATGTACATATAAATTTAAGTCTATCGTAGCCTAAGCCGATAAGCCTAAATATGGAGAAATTCATATATACGAGGGATGATCCAAAATAACGTAGACTTTTGTTATAGTTTTTATATTATTCAAAATACCGCAAATTAAATTAGACAAGCGTTAATCGGAATATGTCCAGCATATTTTTACAAAATATCATTAAAATACAACATCAAGTAAAAAAAGCTATGAACAATTAAAATCATACACTAAGCGCTATCCGGCGCACGTCAAATTAAATCTCTCAACGTCAACGACATTAATTTATAGGTGCAGCATTAGCGAAGCAGCGTATGTTCAAAGTGTTTTTAATTTAATAGATCCCGTCACCGGAATGCGATGCCGGGGAACCCATTGAACGTAAGCAGTGTTTCATTGGTGATCAATGTCTTGCCAGTGGTTATAAGGCGATCAAGAAATTGGTCTTCTTCTCGCTCGTACCGCCGAAGAAATGACCGGGAATGCAATACACAGAGTATCGCGGTTATTTAGCAACGGGCATGTACCTGTAAAAATAATTCATTACAAATTTGTATTTGTTATAATATAACAAGTCTTTGCATTGTGGACACAGTCTCTGTAGCTGTATACTCAAGTGTAATTAAAATAAATAACTTATTTATTCATATTTGATAATTTATGATATCTTACTGATTCAAATATCAACTAAAATATTTCTTAAAAACATATTTGTTAATTAATTATTAACATACCTTTAAAAATGATGTTTTTGGGCAATATCCGTTGCACGGTTCCTCATCCTGTCTAGAATAGCTCGAAAAGCGCCACAATAGTTATACTTTTGTCCGCTTCAATTGCCCCCCCCCCCCCAACCCCCCGTCTTGACGTCACTGCCGTAACGCCGATATTTTTTTCTTTTTTCCTTACCCCAGGTCGATTAAATGGCTCTCCTGACCGTAAAAAGAACACTGGTACCACTTAAAAAAATAGAGCTCGGCTTACGGAAGTTTTCATTTGCGTTTACTAAGTTGTTTTAGCTTTTCAGGAGGTGATTTTCAAAAAATCACGAGAGAATTTTATAACAGCGCGTTTTTCCGGGCGATCTGAAGACGACATTTTTAACGTTTTCGACGTTGGTATTAGCTCTCTTAAGTATTGACTGTTTTGAATATGCAAAGTCCGAATTACGTAAAATTTTGGCATGACATCATTCGTATACCGAGCTTTGACGTTGCGAAGTTTTGCTCTTTTTCCGCTAATAGATTTGTTCAAATTGACAGATATTTGCTTTATAAAGTGCACTGGCAATGACGTGCGCCGCCTGCGTGTTACCATGGTTATTCAAATAAGCGACTCGCTTTTAAAATCGATTAAATATATGAATATTTTAGCTCAGTTTGTTACGTTTGTGTTCTGATTCAATTTAGTATATAATTTATTGCGAACGTGTTTAAAATTAAGAAGCCATGACAAAAGTCTACGTTATTTTGGATCATCCCTCGTATTTATCGCTTGTGCGCCCTGGACGATCAGTGTAGTTTCAGATCTGCTGGCACATCCGTGCCGTCTGATCAGGATCTACAATGGTTGTTTCTTGGTCAGAAATAACAGAATGACTCAAAAGCGAACAATGTAGATCATTATCAGAGGGTACGGATTGTTCGCGATAAAAAACAAATCAAAGGAGTAAAGCGTTTTTAATACTTTTGACACCTATTTCTGATACTTTCATTAGTATTGTGCGTTTTAAAACTAGAGATCCATCGTCAAACATGCAAAATGAAAAGTTTATAAATGCTTCAAAACATATATTATACCGAAATTACCCAAGGTTTTGGGACAACATTTTAATACTGGGACACTATTTTTTCACGAAAATTAATTATGTTTGCCTATATCATGGGACGCTTTAAAGATTGGTATTTTTCAGTGTCCCTATGTTAAGGGACACTTTCGGAAACAGTATGTTTTCGTCCCTAAATTTTGGGACACCGTGAATTTTAGTTCTAATTATTTTAGGTTTGAAAGTCTGGCAATACAAGGGTCTGAAACTGATTCGCACTGGTTTGGTCGACCCAAAAACATATTTCTTAATTTCGAAAAGATTTTCATTTAGGGTCAAATTTTGTACAATACTGTGTTGTTGTTTTTTCAGTTGATGACGCAGGAACGAGAAATCGCCAATCGTCTGCTACATCGATTGATGGATGTGGCTTACGAAACGTTTAAAGATCTCGGCGGAAGTGAGTCCGAATTGAAGGCAATTCAACAGAAACGTGCTAGAATCACCATGTGCTATTTTCAGGCAATCTCGTGCTACTAAATTCTTCAACACCAAAGCAGGAACTCATGCCGGTGAAATAAACGTTCAGTCCTCACTATGTTTGATTTCTTCTTCGTGTTTAGGACTAAAAACTACTGTTTCGCCAATAAAATACACGTTTGCTGTATCTTTAGGAACCAACGCCGGTGAAACAAAGTGCAATCTTTATTGTATATGATTTCTTCTTCGTATTTCAGACTTATAACAACTTTTTCGCCTAAAAAGTGCATGTTTTCTGTTAAACTTCTGTAAATTCAACTTTTTCACCGGGAATTCAACATCACTGTTTGTCGATTGTTTTATATAAATCAAAGTTATTCAAATCATGTTTAGATACATTGGGAAATTACAATATTTCCATGGCATTTACATATAATGAAGTTTGTTATATGTATGAATAAATTATTTGACTTCAAGATTGTTTAAAAGTCGCTTACAAGTGTATTTTATGTTGAGCGCGTTGGCATTAAACAAATCAGTGCCCAAGATCATAAAACTTAATCTGGAGATCAGTCTCAAATCTCAAGCATCTGATTAGCTGAAATGGCGACCAGTCGCCATTTCAGCCAATAAGATCCTTGAGATTTGAGACTGATCTCAAAACTTAGTTATGTTCAACAGTCTTTAAATGTGTGTTCATTTCACGGTCTCCTATTGTTTATTTTTATTTTAAATTTTATTTGTTAAAATAAACAAAAAAAAAGTTTAAAAGCATTTAAAATCACTTAATCACTTTTCAATTAAGCAATTGCAGTATTCAATTTTAACATGGAATTTGATGTAAAGAAAAAAAGACGAACACAATTTCATCGAGATAAAACAACATTCCTCCCCTCCATTGTTTCCCCGATGTAATGC
Organism: Corbicula japonica; assembly: GCA_038501625.1. Classification (NCBI taxonomy): domain Eukaryota; kingdom Metazoa; phylum Mollusca; class Bivalvia; order Venerida; family Cyrenidae; genus Corbicula; species Corbicula japonica. The sequence continues at coordinate 535,142 of JAZAYU010000107.1, forward strand.
GCATAAAACGAATCTGCCGCTTAATCAACTTTGGCACCGGAAAGTCAATTTTTCTTACAACAAATAATGCTTCTTTAAGAAAATTTATACTATACGATAGAACAGTTGTATTCGAAAAGACATGGCAAAATATTGATCAGCGTCAAGGTTGAAGTGCGATAGTACTCAGGTCTAAACGACATTAAAACTGTTGTTTTATCACGACAAATAAAGTAATGTCTGGAAACTTATTTGCTTGCAAAGGCACTGGTATTTAACACGGACTGTTTACTTTAAACATATTTTGTTACCATTATCATTAATGAGAAAATATTATGGTTCATAAATACATCTTATTATGGTAATAGGGTCGAACCACAAGTTCTACAAACGTTAGAGAGGGTTCTTCCTTAAATAGTTGTATATTACACAGAATTAATTTTGACGGTTGGTTTAACGTGGTAGTCACATTGTGAATTATTGTTAGAAGTATTTAGTGGCAAAATGTTACACATAAATTCCGCGCGCCAGTGCTTATTGCAGGAAAATATCGTTGAGTGGGGTAATTTCGCCTGTGTATTTCAAGTCGTCCATTTACATAGATGCACATGTAATAAATGTGGCATCATTAACCTGCCTTTGTAAAGTACTGGTGCATGGAAAAGTACGTAATTCCACGTAAATATACAAAAATACAAAACACAATGACAAACAACACGAGACGAGATGAACTTACCAAAAATACATAATGTCATGTACTTCCCACACAAAAATTGTCATGACCATCAAACATTATTGTTATATAAAAAAGCATCAGCGCTTGCAATTTTTTCCTGTAGTAAACAAGATTGTCAGAACTGCAATTCGTTGTTGCATTCTGAGTTCATAAAACATGTTTATAGCAGTTATTAACACGAATCAATCCCTCAAGTATTGAAACCTTTGATAAATTGCCATACCCTACATTTTCCATTAGATCTTAATAAAACAACGTTAATTTTCGTATTAGAAGTTTATTCAGAATATGTATTCAGTAAAGAATGATAGTATTGTTGTCATTAATAGTTGTTCTGGTAAACAGATAACTTTTGAAATGAAAGCTTTTTTTCTGAAACAGCATTTGTATAAACGATTTTGTTTCAGTGCCGACATAGTACGAAAGTGGACCAAGGCCTGTGAATTGTATACAATGACCAAACATAAAAACAACTCAAACTTGCAATTTCTCGTTCAATCTACGAGTCTCTGCTACACTTTGGATCAAATATCGAAGTCGGCGGAACTTGTTGTATCAAAAACTAAACTAAAGCAACATAAAAATACGAAAAATGAGGCAACGAACGAAGCGTTAAAATTTTCAAAGACTTTCCCTTGAAATGTTTGCACAAAATTTCTTATAAAAACGTTTTTCTTTAAAGACCTTGTTCGCTATCAACAGAAAGAGCCGTGGTCCTTTTAAGATTATAGACACATTTAACGTTCAGATAGGAAAATCCGACACGAGGGAACTAAGATGCTGATGGCCGGAAGTTTCACCGAGGGCCCGTTTTTTCCATCCGAACTTAGCATTCCTTATAAATACTTTTCTGTTGCAAACCATACATGTATCAATTTTACCATGTTTTTAATTTATATTTTCGAACTTATATTTACAGTAGCGGAAGAATTCGTTTCTCATTCATAGTTTTGCAAAAAAAACCGTCATTGCACATGACTCGTGTTACACGTGAGTGTAAGAGGACTTAAAGCACGGGAAAAACGATCTGGTATGCAAGAACAGGCACGATTTTTTATCCGTTTTCGACCCGTGCAGAGTAATGTAACGCATGGTCATCTGTTCATGTCATCCAATGTGACAGGAGTATTATAACTTATATTGCACTGAAACGAATGCGCTAATAAAACAGTTAAGTTTTATCTGTTAAGGGCATCAAAAGCTATTATAGCGAAGTTAGAGCACAAACATCACTTCATTACCTTGTAATATATCAGCCGCAAATTGGTTATCATTTCGCCTACTAAATATCGTATATATGTGTTCATGTTCTTTTATAACTGACCCATATTTCGTTAGAGAGTATTACAAGGAAAAAAGAAACAAAATTAATATTTATTCGATTTGTCGCTTCGCGATAACTGCTACTAATTCTATTTCTGAGTTTAGTTATAGTGTACATTTTATTTTTTATTTTGCTCGTGGCTACGCCATTAAAGCAGCCTTACTTCAATTTAACCCGTTCTTGTATGAAATATTACATGTATTTGGAACTATAGACACAAATTTGCAGCATTAGTTCGGGCTAATAAAACTTTAATTTACTAAAATAAATTTGGTCCGCGCGACTAAAAGCGAAAGTAGGATTTCCGAAACGTCACAGAAATAGAGATCGCGCATGAAGTGGTCTCTTCGTCAAAAATCGGTGCTAAATATACCTCGATTATATTTAGCTTCTTAAAAGTTCGTTAACGATAACTTAACAAAGTCATTGAAAATCCCGTCTATAAGAAAGCATTCGATCGAACCTTTTGCGTTCTGTTAGAGAGTTTATATATTGGAGTCTATATGGACAAATATGATTTTTCAATAGTATATTCTTACTTAAGTTTAGGGCTGGGGCTTTAATTGGTTTTGTTCCCACTAGCATTTTGGCAAAATGAATATTATTTGAAAAAAGCTTAATCCTCAGTCCTCCCCCCACCCCTGAGCGAGCGAATAGACGGATGAAACACACTCACGAATTTTGTTAAGGTTTATCTATTGTGTCGTTCATCTGGCCGAATTCTTTTAATTTAAATAGATAGAAAAGGCACTTTGAAAGCCACCGAACACGACAAATATCAAAATATTGCAGACTCGGTTTGATAAAGCCTGTTCATGGCGTCGCCTTATTGCAATAACTTGTACCTCCGTCATATTTCAATGGTACTAATACCATTTTTTGATTTAAGGCCACGATGGGCAGTAAAAGGAAAGAAGATAAAATGCGCACTGAAAGCAAAATTGCATTTCTCCGACTTGAGCTCATTAATAACGATGACACAATATCATGTGAAATATTGAGATTGTCAGCGAGCCAGCCCAATATAAACGCACCAGTCGGATTGGTCATTATATATTGAGGCTATCATGCAAATTCCTTATTAAATGCACATCATGGCCGGAGAAATGAAATCTAGTTTCCATGTAAAACACTTTGTTCAGGATGTGACTAATTTAAACTTAATTCCTTCTCAATTATTTGATTAATTCTGTGTTGGTTATGCAATAACTAACCAAGCCTGTAGTTTTCGTCGTTAAGTTGGTTTAAGATTAGATCATAGAATAAACTTTCTTGAGATGGCAATCAGTCGGATATCAAGATATCACGACCTACCAAGCCGCCTAACAGGATCATTTAAAGTGGGCGGTTTAAAATAGGGATCCGGAAGTGATACCATGTCTCTTTTCTAAGAGCCTCCAGCACCAGCACATGCACCGATATTCTTCTTTCTGAACGAACTGCTTGTGCTGTCATTTTATAAAACCCTCAACTGTGAATGAACATTCACTTCGTGGGCTGTCATTTTTTAAAACCCTCAACTGTGAATGAACATTCACTTCGTGGGCTGTCATTTTATAAAATGACCATGTTAATAGACATGCGTTCTTACGATCAAACTGTTAACCGGGGCTGTTTTTACTGGCCTTGTTACACGTATTTAATAATATTTTTTTAACTATTAACTTGTAACTATTTCTTTCAGTTTGTTAAGCACCATGAATATTTGTATACATATTCTTTGCTTTATGCCGGTAAATAATTTATCTGTGCACTTGATTAGTGAATATAAAAAAAACAACATAAAAACTATATTAATATTTTTACTGTGTTTTAGGGGTTTATCTAGAATTTGAATGAGATGGTGAAAAAGATGGCCAAGTTGATAATTGTGAAAAAAATGCCCAAAAGACGAAAATCGATATTTGCATCGATTAATGATTTCTAACATTCGCATTTGCCATACACACAGTAAGTCAGTCATGAACGTTCAGTCATTCAAGTTAAGGGGTCGCCAACATTGCAAATGGCGAAAACTGGCTAAAATTTCAATAATGGATTTTGAGAGAAATACTTATTGCCACCTAGATTTTAGTAAAGAAATGTATTTAGCTAAGGATGTAGTTAATGTTTGCAAGCTCAATACAGTCTTATTAATTTTCTAATTACCAAGCACATACTAAAACAAAAGAAAAACCATTTGCATGAGAACTCTGAAATTCATTGGCAATATATCTAAGCAAACCATACCTAAAATAAGTATATGCTGGTCTACGATGCTTAGTGCCAATTCGTCAAAATAATGTTGGGGTTTTCAAGAAAATCAAGGAAAACTTACTTCCGGGTTTCTACTTAAAGTAAAGAATGAGTACCTCACAAATGTCGGGTATGTGTATGCTGCGTTAATTAAACACTATGAAAAAAGGGAAATTAAAGATCATAGACTACAAGACAATTAAAGCCCATTGACTACTGGGAAATTCAAACTTCCTTTGAATAATTTATTTAAAAACTTGTACTATGTAGAGCACTCAAAGGGGAAGTTTAAGTATTTTGCAAAAACATTTCATAACACCCTTAAGCGATACCAAACCAACTTTTTTTTTATTTTTAAAACCAAACACCCAGACATAGTGTCTTTCAAATCTCTGGTGTTGATTTTAAAGACTAAACATTAGGTTTAAAAAAACAACAAACATTAAAGTTTTTAAAATATACTCCATATAATAATAAATGTTATTACAATCTTTTGTCATTTTCGAATTCAACTGGTTTATCAAATGTGACCTGTCACCAAAAATAATTACTTAACCCTTTACTCCATAGATACATCTTTATTGCATGGGCGAACAGTTTAGATCCAGATCAGCTAGAACATCTGTGCCATCTGATCAGGATCTGCACTGGTAGTTTCTATGTCGGAAATAACCCCATGGATCTAAAAGTGACCAGTGCAAATCCCTATTAGACAGCACAGATGTGCGCCATGACCTGGATCTACACAGGTCACCCGTGTGACTAAAGGCGTACCAGTATATATGAACTAAAGGGTTAAACAAATACTGTGGTATCATTTAATTTTCGACAACCAAATTTCAGTTCACGCAGTAGACATATAAGGCTTTTTTGTGCCAGCATAAATTCACACAGTTGTATTATTCTAATAATATCAGATATTATCCCTTTTCTCCATAGACACAAGCGTATTGCATGGGTGAACAGTGTAAATCCAGATCAGCCAGCACATCAATGTCAGCAAGCACATCCATGCCGTCTGATCAGGATCTGCACTGTTCGCATTTTGATTTGTTAGGTTATTTCTGACCAAAATGCAACCAGTGCAGATCCTGATCAGATGGCACGCATGTGCCGGCTGATCTGGATCTACACTGGTTGCACATACGTAAAAATGCGTATTTATGGAGGAAAGGGTTAGTGTCATTTCACTGGGGACATATTTGATGCACTTTCCTGAGAGTGAAATACATGAAAATTAAATCCATGTGAAAAGTAATGATACCATGGTAATCTAAAAATCTTTCTCAAAAAGGAAAATAATTTGAGACATTCTTTAATTATGAGACTCTGGTTATTATTTAAATTTAAGAAAATATATAATAAACATCAGGTATAACTTCTTTAAAATTTCCCATATTAAATGATAGGAGTTTGCACAAAATATTGATTATGCCTTTAAAAAATATCTTAGTGGTAAAACTACACTAACTCTTATCTATAACTGAACATTTTCTCAAGGAAAAAAACTTGCCCAATCTTCCGTGACCCAAGTTTTTTGCAATTCTGACTACCATAGTCCTTTATTCCATGGATAGTGCTTTAGTCATATTTGTGACCAGTGTAGATCCAGATTAGCATGCACAGCTGATCTGGATCTGGGCCCAAGATCATAAAACAAAGTTTTGAGATCAGTCTCAAATCTCAAGCATCTGATTGGCTGAAATGGCGACTGGTCGCCATTTCAGCCAATCAGATGCTTGAGATTTGAGACTGATCTCCAGATTTAGTTTGATGATCTTGGGCCCAGCACTGATCACTCACTTGATCAAAGGCTCATCCATGATGTAATGGGCATGGACGACTTTGATAAGCCTGGTCATCTGTACAGTTGAACCAGGGCCCAAGATCATAAAACTAAGTTTTGAGATCAGTCTCAAATCTCAAGGATCTGATTGGCTGAAATTGCGACTGGTCGCCATTTCAGCCAATCAGATGCTCGAGATTTGAGACTGATCTCCAAATTTAGTTTTATGATCTTGGGCACAGGGTCCACACTTTTTGATATTCATGTCAAAAGGAAATTATATTTGATTTAAAACAATAGAAATGAAGCACTAATTGCCATCATTTCTTAATTATTATATTTCATTTATTTGATGACTGGCAATGATTGCCAACAATGTTAATTATTGGTAAAAGACACATACATGCACATAATAGTATGCAAACGCAATTACAAAAGATGATGCTAATGAAACGCAATACCGGTATATCTTGTTTTAATATTTTAAATATATATTCTGCTTAGCACACAATCTCAATAATTATAAATCAAAATATCTATGAAGTAAAAGGCTATATTGGATTCAGATGAGACAGCAATTTCAAAACAAAGACATCACAAACAATTAAGTTAACTCTTTACTCCATAAATTTGTGTGTGCAACCTGTGTAGAATCCAGATCAGCTGGCACATCTGTGCCATCTGATCAGGATCTGCACTATTTGCTTTTTTGGTCAGGAAAAAAACTAATAAATCAAACAAAAGGGTCCATAGGACCCTGGGTCGCTCACCTGTCAACAACTGCTCAATGGTTTTAAGAGTTGTGTGCAAGTTTGGTAAAATCAAGTCAAAAATTTAAAAAAAATTAAGCTGCTATTGTGGAGAAAATGTAACAAGATGATGCTCTATACCAAATATAAAAGCTCTAGGCCTTACAGTTTCAGAGAAGAAGATTTTTAAAGATTTACTATATAACAGCACGTAATAAAACTAGTGACCCCCGGGGCGGAGCCATTTTCGACCCAAGGAGAATAATTTGAACAACTTTTGTAGAGGACAACTACATGATGACACATACCAAATATAAAAGTTCTAGGCCTTGTGGTTTTAGAGAAGAAGATTTTTTAAAGTTTTCCCTATATATAGTCTATGTAAAACAAGTGACCCCTGGTGCGGGGCCATTTTTGACCCCAGGGGGATAGTTTGAACAATTTTGGTAGAGGACCACTAGATGATGCTGTATATCAAATATTAAGGCTCTAGGCCTTGTGGTTTTAAAGAAGAAGATTTACATGTTTTTCCTATATAACTATATGTAAACCAAGAAGACGCTAGGGCGTGGCCGATTTTGGCCCAGGGGACATAATTTGAACAAATTTAGTAGACATCCATTAGACAATGCTACTTATCAAATATCTAAGCTGTACGCATTGTGGTTTGTGAGAAGAAGATTTTAAAAAATTTCCTATATAAGTCTATGTAAAATGACGTGAACCCTGGGGCGGGGCCAATTTTGACCCCAGGGAAATAATTTGAACAATCTTTGTAGAGTTCCACTAGAGGGTGCTAAATGCCAAATATCTAAGCTCTAGGCCTTGTGGTTTCAGACAAGAAGATTTTTAAAGTTTTTCCTTTAGGTTGCCATGGCAACCACAGTTCTGCATGGAATTGATTTCTTTGAACAAATTTGGAAGAGCTTCATGCAAGGAACATTCGTGGCAAGTTTCATCAACTTTGGCCCAGGGGTTTAAGAGGAGATGTCGTTTAAAGTAAGAGTTTACGGATGGACGGGCGGACGCCGGACAAATTGCGATCACAAAAGCTCACCTTGTCACTACGTGACAGGTGAGCTAAAAACGAATGGTGCATATCCTGATCAGACAGCACAGATGTGCTGATCTGGATCTACACTGGTCACACATGCATGAATAAGGCATATATATGGAGTCAAGGGATAAATATTCAAAATGTTTCGTTTGAAGTAAAAGGCTTTACACCAGTCAGTGCAGACTTCAATTTCAAAACATAGACATCACAAACAATTAACAAATATACAGAACTTGTGGGGTTTTGGCCTGGGAATGGATATTTGCAAAATATATCTGCAGAATATAAGCAGTTTTAAATTTAGCACAGACTGTAATCAGAGAAACCTTTCAAATTAAATATAGCAGCCTATTACATAATCATTATTATGTCTCGAGGGTTGCATGCATGACTACCGTAACTCCTTCTTTACATCAATGTAGTTATAAAAGTGTTGCATGCAACCTTATGTCTGTTGTAAGACAGATGATACCACTTCATGTTTGGGAAAACCTAGGAAAACATAGACAACTGACCTTTCTACAGCTGAATATGTTTGTTTTAGAATTTTAACCCCTTATTACTCCATGGCACATGGCTGTTATAAATGGCAAACAGTGTAGAACTAATCATTTTCCATGGCAACCAGTGTAGAACCAATAATTTTCCATAGCAACTACTGTAGAACCAATGATTTCCCATAGCAACCAGTGTAGAACCAATCATTTTCCATAGCAACCAGTGTAGAACCAATGATTTCCCATAGCAAAAAGTTTAGAACCAATCAGCTGGTCCATCCGTGTTGTATGATTAGGATCTACACTCCTTGCTTTTAGATTTCCTGATCTGTTTCTCACTAAAAAGTGACCAGTGTTGATCCAGATCAGATGGCAAGCATGTGCCAGCTGATCTGGATCTACATTGGTTGCAAATGGGATAAAACCCATATATATGGAGAAAATGGTTAACAACATCTGCATACAATCATATCTAAACCTGAATTGTTTCTGGTTGCATGTCTGAACAAACCCATCCTCTCAGTAAACTTTTATAACAATATTTAAAATGTAGGATTTACATGTACATCTTTTTCCTGCTTAAATTATTATAATTTTAAAATAAAAACAGTGAAATCAATCAAACCACAGCTTTGAGAGCATTAATTTTATTTATTAAGAGATATACGAGGGTCATTCATAAAGTTTCCGGACTGTTGCTATAATTCATAGAGTTGTAAAGATATTATAATAAGAAAACGCACACATGATGATTAATACATATGTATTTTAAATAAAGTTTCAAATAAATACAGTCACATTTCACTTCTTTACAATAATTTACATAGAACAAGGTAGAGCGCCACGGAGCAGATAACAACGTCAATTAAACGCTACTAACGTCAACTGAGTTAATGTTTTTCAAAATACTCGCCGTGTAGCGCTACGCATTTCCTGTGTCTGTGTATCCATTTAGTGAACACATCGCCGTACCAGGTAGACTCATATCGTGACACTACACGCTAACATCAGTCATTTCCGCTATTTCTTGTACTGTTCTCCGCCGATCACTTCTCAGAATGTCTCTTATTCGATTGTTTATTTTCCCGCTAACAGAAGGACGACCCGAACGTTTCCGGTCATTGAGGTCTTCATCACCTTCGCTGAATCGCTTGTGCCAATCAAAAACAATAGTGCGAGTCATATTTGCTGTTTTGTCACTTTTCAAAAACTTTAATGTGTCCGTAGGCGTCATCCCCACTTTTACGCAATGTTTAATAATTGCTTGTTGCTCCGTGGATTTTGACGTTGGCGTCAAGGGTGTTGCAGCACTATTAAACCCGTCGGCGTTCATCATGAAGTTTGAACTGGTTGTTTATCATAGAACCGTTAAACTTTGCATAAAGACGTCAGATAGATGACGTAACGTCATGCCGATTTTTAGCGCGCTAATAAGCATATTCACGATTTTAATGAAGTCGGTATAACAAGAAACATTTGCTATAATAACGTTGCGTCAAACTGCTCCGTGACGCGTTAGTGTGATAACCATAGCAACAGATAGGATGGAGTAGGGTTGAAATATATAAAAAAAATAACAAATACACTAAAATTGTTATACTTTTCTTCACATATTGATCAAGTTTCTACGCAATATAAACAATAATAAGATTTTTACAGCCAAAGTCCGGAAACTTTATGAATGACCCTCGTAAATTCGTCAAACTAAGAAATTGAATGCCAATTTGGCTAAGATGAATGTACAGGAAAAGAGGTGAGAAGGGTCACCTGGGTGGGATGGGGAGCAGTATAGATAAATAAAGTCTGCAAAATAAATCTGCTAGTATTTGTATTTAACCCTTTCCTCCATAAAAAGTCAGGTATAGCATGGGTGAACAATCCAGATCAGCCGGCACATCCATGCCATCTGATTAGAATCTGCTTTGTTCACTCTTTGGTCAGAAATAATATAATCAATCTAAAAGCGATGTGATAAAATACGTATATATGGAGTAAAGGGATATTTATGAACTGAATTAAATAAATCTCAGTGCTACAAATATTATAAACAATGTTCCACATCACCAGTGCCCGCAAATCAATACAATTTTATACAATTTTGAAAATAATGTTTAGGTGTCCATGCAAGACTGTTTTAACTACATTACAGTAAAAAAGATGTTACAACACTATTGTTTGCAACCCTCAATATAATACAAATAAAATATTAATATTATTATTATTAATATAATAAGATATTAAAAAATATCTACAATAATAATATAATAATTTTTGGTTTTAATTAGCACATTGTATATGAAAATAGGAGTAGATACAACAGTTTCATATAAAACCCCCATTTTTCTAAAAAGGCAAGAATGCATTTTGGTCAGTTACTGTACAAGAAAATAAATAATTGTGATTTAAACATTCAGTGCAATCTCTCATAAAGTCTGCAAGGCTTGGTGCTTGAAATGTTTTTCTTGAATACCAAATATTAAGTTTTTCCATGTGTATTAGCAGAAAAGGAAAATCCTATATTTTCCCAAGCTTATATGAGTGACATCAGGTTAAGAATTTGACGTCATGAATGAAAGTTATGTGATGTCATTAAGAAAATAATTTTTAGTTAACATCAACATTTCAGCACATCAAAGCAAAATTTGTGATTTGTATAAATATGCACAAAATTAATGTTATGAACAATAAAAGGAATTAAAGAAAAAGTTGCTTGCAGGAGACATTTGATTAGGTTAGAGAAAATCTCGGCAGAGCCTCATTCACGCAAAAACAGTTTACCCTTGGTGACAAATTTTTCTATCTTCAACTCACATTCATGCAAGATACCAATAATCCATTAACTTTTTTCCTTAATATATATAAGAAATTTATTTTGATGTTTCTGTTGCATGAAACAAGTGTTTTAGCCATTAATTTTTTGGGGGAAAGTGCTAATATTTGATAATAGAAATTTAGCATATGCATCTCATAGTTATTCAATGTTATAAAGTGTCAGGTTTATTTTTTTATTTGATGAAGATAGATGCACATAACTTGTACATATTTTCTTGAAAACATTTATTGTTCATAACAATCCTGTGTTTCCATACATTTTTATGTTTATATAATATAATGTTAACCCTTAACTCTGTATAATTAAACGTGTTTTAACACATATGCAACCAGTGTAGATCCAGATATGGTCGCACATCAATGCATCTGATCTGGATCTTCATTGATGGCATCTTCGTCAGCAATAACCTAATGAATCTTAAATCCAGATTAGATGGCATGAATGTGCTGCCTGATCTGGATCTACTCTGTGCCCTAGCAATAAAATGTATCTATGGAGTAAAGCTTAAACAAACCTAATTTTGTCAAATACTTGATAACGTGACATAATTCATGTAAGCACACAAACTGTATCTTTTCCCTTAGGAAAAGACTGGATTAATTCCCTGGTAAAACATGCAGAAAAACTTATCAGGTATGCAAGAATATCACTTGCATCATTTCTTTATGTCAGAGTTCTTGCAGAAGTATGAATTAGTAAGTATGGAATTTTTTCTGTAGGAATGTTATACATGTAAATCATAACAAGTAGCACACCACAGGAAAAGTTACCTTTGGTAATATTTATTTTACAATTTAATGTTAACTATTATTGGAAATAATTTTCAATTGTATATATGTATTATTTTCTCATAACTAATATGAGAACTTGTTATACATTTCAAAAATATAATGTTTTTTACTGCATTACACATAATAACTAATGATGTTTGCTCAACATTATGATGTCATTTCAAACGTTGACGCCAACTCAACTGTCCGAAGGTACGGTTTCCTGTCTTGTGCCTCATATCATAATACAGGAATGTAATTAAGAGTATATTTATTGAAATACTAGAATCATCAAATATTTTAGTACATAACAAAAAGCCCATTCAATTAAAATTTTGGACTTTCTCATCTGTGTTGAAGTTCTTGTTGCCATGGTGACAGTTTTCCTTCTGGTCCTGGCTTTGCTGTGACTGCTACTGCAGGTATCCGTTTATGCGCTGCTTTTAATTTCTGTTGCTGTTCTAACTCCTGTGCATGCTTCTCCTCTTCAGCCCTGTAAAAATTTAATTGAAAACACTTCTTGTATCAATTATTACAGCATCTAAACAATAGCTGAATAGTTTTGTTAATGTGTAGTACTGTGTTATCATTTTAATTTGTGCTGGTTTTATTTTTGCATATTTTGCATTGTGGAAAGTGTGGGAAATACAAACCGAGCAAAACTATACCATTTATCGGTGTGTCTAAATGGAATATTACAAATGCACAAATTCATGTCCCCCCACCCCTCCGGCTCCGTACATTCGTCATTTATGGGTTTTGTGCGCAAAAATTCATCCTAGTGAAATTTCACTCCATAGATATAGTTTTTATCCCATGTGCAACTGGGCAGTCTGATCAGGATCTTCACTGTTTGATTCTTAGTCAAAAATAACTACCGGTAAATGTGTAGATCCTGATCAGACAGCATGGAAGTGCAGGGTGATCCGGCTCTATACTGGTAGCACACAGAATAATAAGCACACAGAATAATAAGCACACAGAATATTAAGAGTAAAGGGTTTGGTGATATTTTTGGACATTTTAATTGTTGCTAAATTTGAAAAGTGTATATCCTAATCAGATGGCACAAATGTACCTGCTGATCTGGATCTACCTGTTTGCCCATGTGATAAGGGTGTATCTATTGAGTAAAGGGTTAAAGGGGTAAATTTATCAATTCAATCCATGAATATTTATCTACTGGGATCCTATGTATTTACCGGACAATCAATTTACCGGACAAAATTTATATCAGTGGAATACACACTCAATTTTTTATCGAATTCGAGAAAAATTACGTTAAAATCATGTAGACACCTTTTGCTTCCATGAAAATAACAACAAAGTTGCAGTCTGTTAATTTAATGGTATAAAAATGATATTTTTACTACATGCCCTTTCGTTAACAATGAGGGTTCATGATTACGTCACACGGGGGATTTATTGTAACTGCGCATGCACCAATTTAGAGGCGCCCAAAGGGTGTTTGAAGATGTCTCATCAAAATACTAAACGAGTACATAGAGTTTTTTGTGCAAGTATATAGGAAATAATAAGCAGCAGACTGACAGACTATCATGAATTAATGACGTAATCATTTTACGTTTTATCTTATTATATATTTATACCTAATTTTTTACCAATTTAGGACCTCACTGTAGCTTGCATACCTCTAATTATAGAAACAGTGTGGGGTTTTCCAGATGTGAATGATGATTCTTAATGGGAAAAGGCTGCTAAGTGAATGTTTATAGAAAATAGTCAAAATTTAAAATGAAAACTTAAAAAATATACATTGAAACTCTTTGTCCGGTAAATTGAGCTTCCGTTAAAATTTTATCTGTTGCCATACTGCCTTCCTTTGGAGCCTCTTTTTATAAAATAAAACAGTGCTTTCAATATCAAATAATCCCGCTTATGTAAAAGAAAAACCAACGATTACTCCGTGCAAGTTTTTCATCATTATGATGCAAAATACACGAGTTAGAAAGAAAAATTTTCAATTTTTGTCCGATAACATGAATGATCCCAGTAGACAGAACTTACTTGGCTTCAGCTTCTTTTTTCTCTACAAGAGCTCTCTTCCATGCTGGCATGTTTTTGAATCTCGACTCATTTTCTTCCGCCTAAAACGAAAAATAAAAAAATCATTTTCACCCAATCCATGTAGACTTCAGAAGAATAAAATTCAACTTACTGTGAAATCATTAATATTTGCAGGGTCAGACACAAGATTTCCAGGAAGGTGTTTATTTGGCAGACTTTATTGAGTTACTGCCTACAACTTTTGCAAGACAGAAAAAAATTCTATCAAAAACACTTACAATTTATACATACGTTTTTGATTTTCATATTTTTCCTTTTGTTTTTATAGTTTTCAGTGTTTTTACTACTTACGTGTTTAATTTATTTCATTTCGTGCAGATGACAAGTCTCAATTTTAACCAATCAGAATCATGAGATTTGAGAAAGGTCTCCAGTTTTAGTTTTTATGATATTGTTCTTCAGTGTTGCCTCACCTTTCTTTTCTCTAGAGCTTCTTTCATAGCTTTCTCAGCTATGTGCTTGGCTTGGAGCTGCACCTTCCATGCCGGCAGATCAGCTTTGTTTGGAACCTGATCTACAAAATTCTTAGGTTCCCATTCTCCAGTCAGTTCTACCTTGGTCTCCTGAATATTAAAAAAATAAAATTATTAACCCATTACTACATTATAACAGGTTTTATGTCATGTGTAAACAGAGTATATCCAGTCCAGATCAGCTGGCACATCCTTGTCATATGATTTGGATCTGCACGGGTCACTTCCTGGTCAGCAATAACCTTACAGTGTTAACCAGCTAACAGTGTAGAAATTGATCAGATGGCATCGCTCTCCATGGATCTACACATTTTGCACATGTGATGAAAGCCCCCATTAAGACCACCCTGAAATCAAGACCACCTTGATATCAGAACACTACAGTCCAACCTGTCTTTGGCAGCCACCCAAGTGGCTGTTAAAGACAGTAAAAAATAAGAACAAAATGAATGTTTAGGTCATATTCAAACTGGCTGTTTAAGGCAGGTGGTTGCTATTGGCAGTTGGCTGCTAAGACAGGTTTCACTGTATTTCAAATTATCCTTTAAACAGATTTGCAATATTGTTCACTCCAAAATTAAGTTTGCTCAACTATTATGACTGTATATTTTCAAATGATATAGCCTCTAGCTGGGAGCGAACCCGCACCGTCACAGCGACAGCTCCTAGCCCTGCAATTCCTGTGACGCAACCAACTGAGCTAGCCGGGACAACCCCAAAAAAGGTGAATCGGATAGCCCTGATATACGTAACCATCACTGCATGACATCGGTGACAGACTATTTTACTGATAACAGTACTGACTATATGTACGGGGAGACATTTTACGGCCTCCACACTGCACAAATAGGGCTACTGTGAATTCCAAATGATATTCTTGAAAATGGATAAAATCTTCCACAGCCATCTTTACCTTAACATTTTAATCCATGGATAGAGGTTTTACCACGTGTGGGGACATCTGCACAATCTGATCAAGATGTCACTGTTTGGTTTTTTATTCATTAACCCTTTCGCTGCCAACGTCGAAAACCCGAATTGACGTCGTCAGTGCCAAGAGTTTTTTTACCACATAAACAAATACCAATACCAAGGTCAGAATGAGGCTAGTTATTTATAGATATATATAGTAATTACTATGTTTACATGTGAAAACGAAACCAATAACATTATTGGTCAATATTTCAATGATCTGCCTACGTCAGCATAGAAACCCCCGCTTTGCATGCTGGTCTATATATAGAAACGGTAGAAACCGCAAAAGCCATACATATGGCAAATACGCCGAAATATTAGGGACGGCATATGTCATCCTTAAGGCAGTGAAAGGGTTAAGTTATTCTTTACCAAGAAGTAAACAGTTTATAATCTGAACAGATGCAACTTAAGAATATTCCTATCTTACACTGGTAAAAACAAATACCCTCTACCTCTATATATTTGTCAGAAAAACAATGAAATATTTTAGCATTTTACTGCAAAGAGGAACAATTTCCATTTGCAAGACAATAAATGATTCATACAAGTCGCAGTCTGGGTAATAATGACTTTTTTCACTTTCTGCAATGCAAATGAACTACTAGACATCTCACATTTACAAGAAAATTAACATCTGCATTAGCTTTGCAGTTAAAAGCAGTTCTAAAACTGAAAGTACAACTATATGTAAAGTTGATGATGTCTTAAATTATAATTACCTAAAAATGACTCAGTCATCAACTAAGACTACCGTAATCACCCAATATACCGCCCTGGGAGCATAGAAAATTTGAGAAAAGGGGCACTTAAAAGGAACTAACATAAAGCTTACATAATAATCAAGAAGCATGAACCAACACTATTAAACACTATTAAACTATTTGTAAATCAAAAGCTAAACTGAATCCAGAAATTACTTTTTGCAAAATATAAGATCTGTACACACCATACCTAAACAGAAAAAGAACAACAAATAACTGTGTAAACATGTTATTTATTCCTTGTAAAATGATATTTTCTGTCCAGGCTGACCAGCTGAAAGGTGAATGAAAATAGTTGAAACCACATGTAGGGGGTGGGGGGAGGTTATAGGAGCATGGGGGCTAGCTGGGATGAATACGGTATCTTGTTATTTTATGGCATATGACCTTCAAGAAGTAATAACTATAAAATGTTGAAGCTTACTGAGTTTGGAATAGAAATTACTTTCAAATGGTTTCTATCAAGTTCGTTTGGCTTCCTCAGACATAACAATAAGATGTTCGAATCTGCAGTCTTTGCCCTTTTTCTATTGGTACACACAACAATGTTATTCACCGATCTGTTTTTTGTATCTACGAGGTGTGTTCGTAAAGTTCCTTGACACGATCTTTTTTTTACTGTTTTCACTAAAACGTTAAATTATATAGCAAATTAAAGCTTTATCATTATACTTTTTATAAAGTTAACGTATAAAACTATTTGTAGACAGAGAGTGAACAGATCGGTCACCATAGCAACGTACCCCCAAAACCATGCGGCATTTTGTTAATACCGGTATCATGGATCTTGTATCATTTATTTTAAAATAAATTTATTTTACAACGTCCAACATGCGTAAAATTTATACATACATTTGACTTGAGCGTCTAGTTAAAATACTGACGTCATTTCCTTAGATGTTTGGCCGTCAATTCGGAAACGGAAAGAAAAGTTAGGTGACATATCATGGCTACAATGTTAAAACTTGAACAACGGTGCGTCATAAAATTTTGGGTCAGTACTAATTTTTCACCGACAGACACTTTTAAGTTATTTCAGAAAGGAAATGGCAATGCTACCATAAATCTGGAAGTCTAGTGTTCGCCTATCATAAGAAGTTCGGTGACAGACTTGAAGACGTTTCTGACAAAGCAAGTTCCGGTCTTCCAAGCCGCGTGGAGGACGACCTCCGTCAGTGAGGACAGGCGACGATCAGTGCGTGAGATTAGTGACATGGCAGGAACCTGTGTAAATGTTGTGCATCATATACTCACAGAAACCTTGTAGATGAATAAAGTATCCACTTACAAGAACAGTTGGGTTACGGACGTGTTAAGTAAGAGGATGCAGCGCCACCGAAAGTGTGTTGATTGCAACGGAGAATTGATTATACATTAACGTTGAATTTGTGACGCGTAACGTCGTCAATCTGCGCCATGGTTGTGGTAGTTGTTGTATTTGTTTTATTGTTACTT
The DNA here is from genome assembly GCA_038501625.1 of Corbicula japonica. Taxonomy (NCBI): domain Eukaryota; kingdom Metazoa; phylum Mollusca; class Bivalvia; order Venerida; family Cyrenidae; genus Corbicula; species Corbicula japonica. The sequence continues at coordinate 552,863 of JAZAYU010000107.1, forward strand.
TAGTATAGATCTTTGTATTTTGTAATAATTTACTTGTGCATCAGAATTATTCTACCGATTACGATAATATAAAATTTACTATAATCAGCAACCATTTTGTTTTGTTTTCTAACTTTTCCAAGAACTTCACGAACACACCTCGTACAAGCCAAAATTATTTCTTACTGATTAGACTCCAGGTGCTCTGGTAAGTAAAGTAATCGAGCACCTACCTTTTGCACTTGACAATTCCATTAGATTCTTATGCTTTTATATGATTGCAGGGCTCTCACTAGAGGGAGACTTGGGAGAAGTAGTCTCCCAAAAGTGACCAGACTTCTCCCTATTTTGAGCTATGGGAGAAGTCATTTTGTATAGACTATATAGGGAAGGAATGCTGTTGACTGCAAACTTCTTCATAATTCAGTAACATTATGACAAAACTTCTCCCTGATTTGCAAGTCTAGTGACCATGGAGTCTGACCTTGTCATTGGTTTGGCTTTCCTTGGGAACCGTCTTATGTCCTGCAGAGAATGTCATCACAGGTTTGGCCCCTGAATCTCCATTTTTTGAAGTTTTACGCAATCCTGGACCTTTTGTTGCCATTTTCAGCTCCTGGATGAAATCAGTATCTGCGCTGTTTTCAATGGCCGTGCGGGTCTGGGCCGGAGTAAGTGTGTTCCGCTGAGCCATCATCATCTCTGCTGTAAATAATGATGCTGGCCTAAACAGAGAATAGAAAAATGTGACTATGTCTTATCCTGTTCTCCATATATATGTGTTTTACCACATGGGTAAACAGTGTAAATCCAGATCAGCTCACAGATCCATGCAGTCTGATCAGGATCTACACTGTTTGTTTCTTGGTCAGAAATAGCCTAACAAATCCAAAAGTGATCAGTGTAAATCCTGATCAGACTCCACAAATGTTCATGCTGATCTGGATCTACACATCAGGTTGCACATGGGATATAAGTTGTATATACCATAAAATAAAACATTAACCCTTTCCTGGATATATAGGTATTTTTACGCATGTGCGACCAGTGTAGATCCAGATTAGCCGGCACATCCGTGCCGTCTGATCAGGATCTGCACTGGTCGCATTTTGGTCATAAATAACCTAATAAATCAAATAGCGAACAGTTGAGATCCTGATCAGACAGCATGTATGTGCCGGCTTATCTGGATCTAAACTGTTCGCCCTAGCAATAAAGGTGTGTCTATGCAGGAAAGGGTTAAGCTGTTCCACTTCCTTTCACAGTACATGTATTAGGAGCACAAGACCATGAAACTGATATTAGAGACCAGTCTCAAATTTCAAGCACATTGGTTAAAATGGAGACAAATCTTCATTTCAACCAATAAGGTGCTTGAGGTTTAAGACTGGTCTTTAACCTCCATTTGTCATCTCAGTCCTAGATATTTTAACTAGTTGGTGAAAACTATAAATTTTTGAGTCTGCACCATAATTTCTACAGCTGAATGCATCTTGCTAATAAGATTCATTTTCTAATTATTAAAACTAAAAGTACTGACAAACTGCAGTTTAAATTAAACTAATCTGTAACCAAGTATTTCAGGCAATAAACTCTTTACTGCATAATTTTGAAATTTAATTATTTTAAATTTTAAAATATAGAAATTCTTATTCATTGATTTTAGCTATTTTGAAATTTGTTACTTAACATCTTAATTTAAGTAAGGTATTAAATGTTTTCAAGTTATCACCTTATCAAAGAAGATTTAATTAAGCCAAGCTGCTTAGGATTTAGCAGCTTGCACTTGGTATTTGCTGTAAAAGCAATTCAGCATATTTTGTTGATTAAGTGTGAAGCCATCATAAATTGTTAAGTAAACTCTCCAAATTGAGCTAAGGGTTTCACATATTTTGTAACACAACTTTTCATTGGATAATATGTTACTTTTCTTTTAAATTTTCATTGGTTAATTTATGTTTTAGGGTTTTGTCTTAGAAAACCTTAATATCAATTTTAGTTTGTATCTTTAGTCTTAAGAAAGTTTTCGACAAGTAAAGTCATACAAAAGTCTTCATTGTGTTAACAACTTAAAGTTAGAAATTTGGTGCTTGTCTTTAGATGTGTTCATCATTGTGTTACATTGGAAATTTTATTTTATAATAACTTTGAATATTGATAAGTCCACCAGAATTAAAAGGAATTAAGAACTTTACAAATGGAGTTATAATTTATTCACCTGTTCCCAGTAAATAGTTGGGGACAGGATTGAGCTCGTGACCAAGAGACCCAAATGGTGGCTGCGCCGCTTGAGCCAGTTTTCCCCCAAAAACGCTTTATAAGCTCGGACATTCGTCTAGTGGCCACCAACCAACGGTCACAGCTTTGTGGTGCGAGAATCTCGAGGTAACGATTCAATAACAGAAAGTGAAGTAAACTCATTAAACTGCTGATACCTGTAAAGTGGACTTATTAACCAAAATACAGAAGTGCTATAAATTTGACTACAGTCTAAAGAGAACTTGTAAGTTGATGCCAGAAGCTATGAACAATTCTTGAAGAAATTATTCAAGAAGTTAACAAACAAATTCGGCAGTTGTAAAACGAAAATCTGAGGGGCAACAAATGACAAACTGACATTAAATGTTTATAAAAGCCAGAGACTCTAACAGTCCCGCAACCAAAACCATATAGAAGCGTAACCAGGGAGCCAAACCAAATAACTTTGGAGAAGCCAAAAACCATACCAGACACAGGAGCCAGGAAGGAATGAAGAAAGAAGAAGATGACATAAAGTGAAAACTGTGCTTAGAACTGAATAAAGTTGTTGGTAAGTGAAGTTTCAACATTTAGTGCTATATTGTTTTGCCTATATTGCGAACAGTTGTAAAAATCAAATCTATTTATTTATTTTATATAGAACAGCATTTACATATTTTACAGATTCCTCTATAAATAGTATTAATTCATATTTTAATTTTGAGTTAAATTTACAAGCCTTTATAAATTTGTAAATTATTGTTACTAAATTATTTATTTCAGTATAACCTTTACAATATTTATTAAATTATATTAATTTTCATTCAAATAGTTTAAACTTAAAATTTAAAAAAAAAGACACCTTATAAGTGCTGGAAGTAATTTTGTTTTGCAAATTTGTAAAAATAATTATAGGCAATACTTAAATTTACATAGCTGTTTACAGACATATATTTTGAAAGGGTATTTTTGCTTACCAGATAAAAGTTAGTTTTACTGATTTTACAGTATATTTATTATTGGTTAAATACAATTTATTTATTCAGTTACTATTAAATTTTAAGTGCTTTTGATAAAATGGCTCCATCTAAGTATCAGGCTCCTTGGCAGTGCTCTAAACAATTGTGCTCTAGCATTACTCATGATTGTGAGGTCAAACCCTCTATCTCTCTAGTTTCTTCCCTAGATAAACATTCTAAAGCTTATATTCAAATTGAAAATCAACAATACAGATCTCTTTTTGATTCGGGTGCTGGCATATCTTGCATTAGTGAGAAAATTGTCCAGAAAATAGATAAAAATCCCCAATATGATAGTGCTATTATTCAACATGTTTATGGTGTATGTGGTGAGATTCATTCTGTGCTAGGGACCATCACTCTTACCTTTCTTATTGATGGTTTCCCCTTTGAACACACTTTCCATGTCTTTCCTAAGCTTCATGAACCTATTATTATTGGTCGTGACTTTATGCAAAAGGAAGGCATTCAGCTGAACTTTCAGACAAATTCTATTTCTTTCCAGAAAGATCAGCCTATCACAATTTCTTTAATTTCTGATGACCTATCTAAAACTGACTTTGGCAAAACTCTTTCTTCACATGTTATTCCACCTCATTCTGAATTTCTATTACCCTTGAAAACTAAGAAATTCAAGGATGGAGACATTGTGCTGTGTGAGCCGCCACAACACTTGGCCAAAGATGAACTGGCAGGAGGCAAATGCTTATCCAAAGTGCTAGATGGCAAAGTTCACTACCGGCTGATGAATCCTACTGTTCTTCCTATCTTTCTTAAACCTAATACTCGAGTTTCTGTCCTTTCTGAAATAAACTTCTCTACTATCAAACAGGTTACTGATCATGAAACGACTGAAGTGCCTGAACATTTTGAATCTGTGAATTCTATAAATGCTGAAATTCTCTCTGATCAGCAATACATTGACATTGCTGAAGACCTAGGCATCAATCTAGATGACAGTGATCTCACCACAGACCAAAAGAGAAAACTCCTTATTTTTATTGGCAAAAACAGAAGTTCTTTTGCCAAAGATTTTTCTGAATTAGGAGTTACTCATCTGCACTCCCATAGAATTGAAACTGGGGACAATAAGCCTATCAAAAAGGCTCCCTACCGGCAAAGTCCTGAAATGCGCAGAGAAACTGAGCGCCAGGTTAAAGACTTGCTGGATAATGGTTTCATTGAGGAATCAGACTCCCCTTGGAACAGTCCTGTGGTACTCGTGAAAAAGAAAAATGGTGAATGGAGATTTGCGGTTGATTACCGAGAACTTAACAAAGTTACAGAACCTATCTCTTTCCCTATCCCTCACATCTCTGATATCTTTGACACTATCGCCGATGCGAAAGCGGAGGTATTCTCTGTTCTTGATCTAAAGAGTGGTTTCTGGCAAGTTCCCCTTGATCCAGAGACTGCTCACAAATCTGCTTTTATTACTCATCAATCTGTTTATTCTTGGACGCGCCTCCCATTTGGCCTTATGAACAGTCCGTTAACATTTCAGAACTTGATGAGTAAAGTTCTGAAAAATCTCAACTGGAAAATAGCTTTGGTGTATGTTGACGACATCTTAGTCTTCAGTCGCAACTTTGACCAACATATTTCTGATCTCTCTCAAGTCTTCTCTAATTTACGCTCTGCAAATCTCACTCTCCAACCCACCAAATGTAAATTCGCCACCAAGGAAATCGAGTACCTAGGACATATAATTTCTAAACATGGGATAAAAGTTAACCCACAGAAAACTCAGGCAATAGATGAATATCCACGCCCAAAGACTGCCAAACATATCAAGTCATTTCTAGGCATGACTTCATACTACAGGAAATTTATAAAATCATATGCTAAAATAGCTGGACCATTAAATGCACTTCTGAAGAAAGATGCAAAATTTGTATGGACACAAGAATGTGAAGACTCATTTAACACTCTTAAAAAAGCTCTTACTTCTGCTCCTATTCTTGCTTTCCCTAAATTTGATAGACCTTTCATTCTTGCAACTGACAGCTCTGATCATTCTATTGGTTATGTACTGTCCCAACTGGATGATGAAGGTCTGGAGCACCCTATTGCATATGGCGGAAGAGCTTTACATGGCCATGAAACAAGATGGCACATCACTGATAAGGAGGGGTTGGCATTGGTTGAAGCTGTGTCACATTTCAGACCATACCTTGCCAACAGCTTCTTTACAGTGTACACAGATAATGTTTCTGTGAAGTGGCTTAAGCAAATAAAGAATTGCCAAGGACGTCTCGGAAGATGGGCACTCTCATTACAAGGGTACAATTTCGAGATAGTTCACAAGGCATCTCAAGCTAACGGTAATGCAGATGGACTCTCTCGTCGCCCCTACACTGAGGTCAAAGAGAAAAGTGGCACAGAACTAAATGACACAAGTGAAGCAGTATGTCAGCTCTCAGACCAACAGTCTAATGAACTGGCTGCTGTAACACTTGTTTACAGTCATGAGCAAGTTCTCACTCCATCTGTAGCACCAGCCACTGCTTGCACTGAGACAGCACCAAACAATGAAGATGAAGACTCGGAACAGCAGGGCTCAGTAAATACTGATGACCCCATTAAACAAAACATGGATTTAATATTTTTACAAAGAGATGATGAATTTTACAAAAACATCATAAAATATAAATTACAGAAAGAATTACCCGATGATATGAAGAAATCAAAATTAATAGTTGCAGAATCAGAACAGTATGAAATTTCGGACTTGGGTGTATTATTACATTTGTACACACCAAGAACAAAAGGAATCCCCAAGGATGAAAAACTTATTACTCAGGTGTGTGTGCCCTCAATTTTAAGGGATGATTTATTAAAATCCTATCATGACAGCTTAGCTGGTGGCATGCACCAAGGATTTGAAAGAACCTATGCAGCATTACGGCAGAAATATTATTGGCCGTCCATGTTTGGAGACTGTCAGAAATATATACAGTCCTGTGAAGAATGTCAGAGAGTAAAACGTGACATTCATGGCAAACCGCCACCTCTACAACCCATGCCTATTGTTGACTTGTTTCAACGTTGGCACATAGACATTTTAGGAGGTCTCCCAACTACAAAGGATAAGTACAAATATGTCCTTCTTGTAGTTGACAGCTATTCCAAGTGGTGTGAAGCATTCCCACTTCGCACACAGGAAGCCACCGAAGTTGCAGCTGTGCTCTTTCGAGAAGTCATCTGTCGCTATGGAGCCCCTAATGTCCTTGTGTCAGACAGAGGACAGCAGTTTTTGTCTAAACTTGTCAAAGCACTATGTGAGCTATTTCAGATCACACGGTTCTATACCAGTTCCTACCGGCCCTTACTTAATGGCTCTGTAGAGAGAATGAACAGTGTGATCCTTCAGTCACTTAGACTATACTGTAAAGGACAGCAGGATGATTGGCCAGAACTACTTCCTTCTATCATGATGGCCTATCGCATGACCCCTGCTACCCAATCAACTCTTCACTCACCTTTCTTTTTACTCTTTGGCAGAGAAATGCGGCTTCCTATAGACACTGCTCTTACTCCCAAAACTACTCTTTCTGCTTCCTTCAAAACACATTTGGCACAAGTTCTTCAAAATTTAGACATGTCTAGGAAAATAGCTGCTGAAAACATCAAATCTGCACAGGACAAATACAAACAGCAGTATGACAAAAGGAGTCAGGAAACTAAGTACAGACCTGCCGACAGGGTATGGCTGTACTGTACAAAAGTATCTCCTGGCATGGCTCCCAAACTGCACAAGAAATGGGTAGGACCATACTATATAGTCGTAACTGGTCCCAACAACACTTTCAAACTAAGGCGCTGCAGTGACAACAAAGAGGTTAAAGTTTTGGTCAATGCCACACGCCTCAAACCGTACTTTGACCCCAATGACAGGCCAACAAATCCACCGCCAGGTTATGAGCATCTGGAGGAACCACTAAATGCTGAAGAGATACCCTTGGAGGAAGAAATCCCAAATCCAGCTCCACAGCAAGAACCCTCAACATCACGTGGTAAGCAGCCAGCAAACCCAAAATTTAAAGCTAGGCCCAAAAAGTCCAAAAACACCAACACTGACACTCAAACTGCTCAAGCACAACCAAGCATTCCGCAACAGCAACAAACAAACACTCCACATCAACAACAACAAAACAATCAGCAGCAATCAAATCAGCAGCAGCAACAGCACAATCGCGATTCACACGAACTCACTCAAATCAATCAAACACCCAACACACAGCTTCAAGAGCCATCAACTTCAAACAATCAAAATTCACAACTACCAAACACATCCACTACACAGAAATTCAAAACAGAAGACATAGACAAAATCATAACTTCCAAAAGGAACAAAGACACACTCTATTATAGGATAAAATGGAAGGATTCTACAAAACCCAGCACATGGGAGTACGCTTCCACAATTCCTGATGTTTTCATCAGAGAATACCATGTCAACAGGACTATGTCGGGCAGAAAAAGAAAGCGCCCCCTCCAAAACCATAAATTCTTCGACAGGTTGCCACCAAATGTCAACTTTGTAAAGCCAACCAGTAGGAAACCATTTATGACAGGTTACAGGGAAACTTATGACCTATCAAATCAAGAAATCTATAGTCATCAACCTGGATTTCACCCTGTTACCTCAAGTTCTGGAGTTCCCTTTAAAATATCAGAGAGGAAAAAGCAAATGCAGCCGTACCTAAATTCACTGTTTGACTGCCTACAACAGGTAGATTATGAAAACTGGCAGAGTAAAACTGCTCTTCTTGATGATGGACAGCCAGTAGAAGCTAAAATGATCAGAGCTGTCATCACAAATGATGAAACAAACCCCCTAGATTCTACTTTCTTCAAAGTCTTTCTTGTTGACTCTCGAGAACCTATTTGGCTTCCATTTTCTCAGGCCCCAATCAAGTGTGTTAGGCAACTTTTGTATAGAATTGCTGCCAAGATCAGCCAGCCTGGTAAAATTTTTAAATCAAATAAGAAAAAGTAAACCAGTATTATAAGATAACTTTATGTTTTGAGTTGACAGATTAACATGCTTACTTAGATCTAAATCTAGCTGATAAATATTATTAATTTTGTTCAGTTCTGTATTTCAGCACAACTTAAGGTTGTCAATTTTTGCAGATTTTATTTGTTGTTTACAAGTAATAGCATTTTCACAGTTAAATATTACAATTTTTATTTACTTAAAGAATTGGTTTCCTTTAAAGTGGAATCTGTAACTTGTGTTTAAACAAAAGACTTTTATGAAAAAAAAAAAATATGATTGCTGTTCATGACAAAATATTTGATTATGAAAGTATATAATTCAAATACAACTGTTTTCAATTGGGTGGAACAATGTCCCACAAAATGTTGAATATTTCACATTACCATAAAACAAGTGTGAATTAAATAAAATCAAACACATAAATGTGACATTTTACAAGAAAAATGAATAATTATTGAAGCACAGAAATTTGTGATATTTTACAGAGCGTGTAAACTTAAAACGCGGGAGGACAGATGAAAAATGTTACATTCCCATACTGAATGTCCTACTCGAGTAAATAATTATGAGAATTCTTCAGATTTGAAGAAAATTATATTCGTTTGTGAAGACAATATTCAAGTTATATTACATACTGAATGTCGGACACAAAACAAATGTTACATATGATACATAAAAATAAAGTGGAAAAGTGTTGTGAACAAAGTGATTCACACAAAACTATACTTAATGTGATTAAAAACTTTAAAGTTTAATGACATACTTAAGTCAGTCACATCGGACAGTTTCATCACCAAATGCAAAAATGCATATGAATAAAACTACAGTGCCAAAGAAGCATGAAATTATACTCCTGTGGTAGATCAAATGACAGTTTAATAAAGTTATACTACAGATCTAACCATAGATACAGTTGCATCAAGAAAAATTAATAGTAATTATTATTTGTGATTAAATAATCACAAGGCTTATTAGTTAAAGTCTCATGCCATACTTAAGATAAAGCCAGCAAGTATACAAATATATGTGTTATGAAGACTGCAATTCTATGAAATTGTTGTCGCATTTTTACTTTATTATTGTGTTATTATTTTGTCTCAATTCAGACAATAACAATGTTTTCTATTCAAATGTACTTTTATCAGACAAGATATACAGTCATTTTATAGAAGATGAAAAGTTAAATGCTATTTCTTCATGATCATATCATATGAATATTATAGAGCTCTTGTATATAACTTAAAAGATATTACCATATGATATTAATTGCATATCCTAAAGAAAAGAAGACTTTGAATTAGTGCTAACTTTGTAAATAAACAGCAAAGTCATAAAAAAAAATGTAAAAAAAAACAACAACATAAAATTATATATAATGTATGAATCTATCATGTATGTTTGTGTGTGTATTAGGCCGGCAAAACTGAATGGATTGTATCTGAATGTTTGTGTTATTTCTATTGCATTATGTTTTAACAAATGTCAAAATATATATATATTTCATGATTGAGGACAATCATTTTTTCAAGGAGAGGTAAAGTGTAACCAAGTATTTCAGGCAATAAACTCTTTACTGCATAATTTTGAAATTTAATTATTTTAAATTTTAAAATATAGAAATTCTTATTCATTGATTTTAGCTATTTTGAAATTTGTTACTTAACATCTTAATTTAAGTAAGGTATTAAATGTTTTCACGTTATCACCTTATCAAAGAAGATTTAATTAAGCCAAGCTGCTTAGGATTTAGCAGCTTGCACTTGGTATTTGCTGTAAAAGCAATTCAGCATATTTTGTTGATTAAGTGTGAAGCCATCATAAATTGTTAAGTAAACTCTCCAAATTGAGCTAAGGGTTTCACATATTTTGTAACACAACTTTTCATTGGATAATATGTTACTTTTCTTTTAAATTTTCATTGGTTAATTTATGTTTTAGGGTTTTGTCTTAGAAAACCTTAATATCAATTTTAGTTTGTATCTTTAGTCTTAAGAAAGTTTTCGACAAGTAAAGTCATACAAAAGTCTTCATTGTGTTAACAACTTAAAGTTAGAAATTTGGTGCTTGTCTTTAGATGTGTTCATCATTGTGTTACATTGGAAATTTTATTTTATAATAACTTTGAATATTGATAAGTCCACCAGAATTAAAAGGAATTTAGAACTTTACAAATGGAGTTATAATTTATTCACCTGTTCCCAGTAAATAGTTGGGGACAGGATTGAGCTCGTGACCAAGAGACCCAAATGGTGGCTGCGCCGCTTGAGCCAGTTTTCCCCCAAAAACGCTTTATAAGCTCGGACATTCGTCTAGTGGCCACCAACCAACGGTCACAAATCCATTAAAAAAAAGAAACCTTAGAGCTGCTAATTTCTGTTTTAAATGTGAAGTACATTTTAATGTATCATTTTAATTCCAATTAATTGAGCAAATTTAAAATAAGATTTTGAAATGGATTCCCTTTTATCCATTATGGTATGCCGACTACCAATAAATTGTCTGTAAATAAAAAAAACACTTTGTGGTTATAATGACCTGTGCCCAGGATCATAAAAGTGTAAATCTGGAGACCAGTCTCAAATGTCAAGCATCTGACTGGCTGAAATGGTGACTGGTCACCATTTCAGCCAATCAAATGCTTGACATTTATGACTGGTGTCCAATCTTAGTTTTATGATCTTGGGCCCTGTTTTTTTTTAATAAAATCGAGGTAGGTTCTTGAAGTGCACCTTATATATGATTACATATAGGGGTTACACATTGGGTTTCAGGGGTAAACATGTAAAAGCATACAGAAGCAAGGTAGGTAATATACAAACATGCTCCCAGTCCTTCATGACCTATGAACTTTCCAACTTAACAAATTAAAAAAACCCATATTTTTATTAAGTTTGGTGTCTCTCTGTCTAAAATGCTTCCTGAAAATATGCTAGTGTAAATATGATGGCTAAAAATTTACAGAAATTTCTTTCTTTCAAAATTGAAAAATCGTAACAACAACAACTTCAATATATTCTATTGTTACAGTAAATGAAGTTTATGACAATTTACCTTGAGCAATGATGTAGCTTAACCTTTTACTCCTAGAAAAAGGGCTGATACCCCATGGGCCACTAGTGTAGATCCATATCTGCACAGATGTGCACTGATCTGGATATACATTGTTTGCCCAAGCAATAAAAGTTGATTCTATGGATAAAGGGTTAATTCTGTTAACCCTTTAGTCCATATAACCACCTTTATTGAGGTAGTTGGCAAACAGTGTAGATCCAGATCAGCTGGCACATTTGTGCCATCTGATCTGAATATGCATTGTCTGCTTTAAAATTCATTAGGTTATCTCTGATCAAGGATGTGCTAGCTGATCTGGATCTACACAAACTGCACACAAGATAAAACCTATATATATGAAGTAAAGGGTTCAGTAACAATTTTGCTGACTAGGGATATTTAAACAGTAATTTAAATTTGAGTGCATATTTTTTTCCATATAATGGCCATCTCTTCATATGAATTAATAAACACTATTTTGCAAGACTTGATAAAAACTGCCAAATTGTAAAAAAAAATAAGTGAAATTTAAGTCTTACTTAAACAAAAAAGCGATAGCATTATATTTCATAATGTTATTAATGATCATCTTTATAACCCTTTACTCCATTTACACACCTATGTTGTGTGGGTGTACAGTGTAGATCCAGATCAGCTAGCACATCTCTGCAGGGTCTATAAATAGACCCTGATCTCTGTCATCTGATCAGGATCTACATTGTTTATTTTTAGTTAACTTACATGTGTAGGTTGTTAATGACCAAGATGCAACCAGTGCAGATCCATATCAGATGACACAGATGTGCCAGCTGATCTGGATCTACACTCATCACACATGCATTAGAATGTTTATATGGAGTAAAGGGCTGAGAACAGTAGCTCAAAAAAGGACATTTTTCCCAAGGTATGAACCTTCCACCATTTAAGCCCCAACTAACCTAGCTGGCAGAGAAGCAGACTTTCTTTTAATGTCATCAGACACAGAACCAGTCTGTTTCTCCTTAGAATCTGACTGGTTTCCTTCCTTTTTATACTGCTGGTTCCCGGGAACTGGTGGTGCAGGTGGTGGTGGAGGTGGTGCAGGAGGGGTACCAATAACTGTAGTCTGGTTCTCTTTTTCTGGTGCTAGAAGTGTTGCATGATTAAATGATTTTGAAACCAGACCATGATTCTGGTTCCCAGTCACTAAAGGTGCAGGTGGTGCAGCAGGGATACCAGCAAGGGAAGTGTGACTTGCTTTTTTCTCAAAATTGTCAGAATTGTCTTTCCCATAACCAAGAATTTGTGGTGCAACAAACACAGAAACATTTTGCTGAGTATTTAAGGCTGAGCTAGGTTTTGACTTGGGAATGGTTGACACAGGAGGTGGGGAAGGGGCACTAACATTAACAAGGTTCTTATCATTTGAATTGTTCTTTTCTATTTGATCCGTTTCCTTGGATATGCTATGTGGGTGGGGTGCAGGGATATCTCCATTTGCTAAAGCTGGGTTGTTGTCTTTAAGAATTTCTAGGTTTGCTACATGACTTCTAATGGGATGCAAAGCAGTCTGTGCGGTGCTGGTGGTCACTTTTACTTCCACACCTACTGACCCATTATTCAGCCCATTTTCATTCAAGTTTGACCCTTTGTGATCCATTTCTTGCGACTGGATCATCACAGGTTTTGATAAATTCGAAGTGGCGTGTGAATCCTTCTTCAATGGTTCTTTTCCATGAGCCTCTATTCTAGTTACATATCGTGTTGAAATAGCATCATCATAAACATCTTCATTTTGATGTTGAAATTTCACATTTTTTGTCATTTTCTGCCCTGTTGGCAAAAAGTCATCTTTTCCTGCATTATTTTTAACATTTGAATTATAAGATTTTATTTGGAATATTTTTTTCTCTTGTTGCCCTGACAACACAGGATGTGAGTCCAACTTCCTGTTTCCTGGTGTAGTCTGGGTACTTTTGATTTTTTCTACTTCCTGTGTTGCAACAGCTATTGCATCATCTAAATGTGACAGAGAGCTAAGAGAAGAACTGGAACCAACTGGACTTCCTGAAAAGTTTTCATTGGTGGACCAGTCTTGAGAGAAGTTACGAGGGACACAAACAGGAAATTCGTCAGAATCGGCACGAGCTGACACAGATCCAGGGGTACCTGGTCTCTCTTGATGTTTGTCTGCAAACAATAAACAAGAGATGTTTGTAATACGTGTATGCCCCCCAAATGCCAATTGAATAGTAATCTGCTGTTGTTTTGTTGAAGGTCACTGTGATCTTGACCTTTGACCTAGTGAGCTCAAAATCAATAGGGGTCATCTACTTGTGATGAATAACTTCCCTACCAAATTAGAGGTCTGTATGTCAAATCGTTGTCTATTTATTGATCTGGATCTACACTTAGAACCCATGGGATAAAAGCCAGATTCCATAGACAACGAGTAGAATGATTGTGTCATCTGATCAGGATCTACATAGTTAGCTTTTAAGATGCATTAGGTATTTTCTGACCTAGTCCAGCCAGTCTGGACGTTATCAGTGACCTCGTCTATCGACTTGCTACAGTACGGAGTACGGAACGGTATGCGGTACGTGTCGGACCTATTTCTGACCAAGAACCAAATACTTGTAGATCCAGATCAGTACTTGAATGTGTTAGCTGATCTAGATCTGCACAGTTCTGATGAAATAAAGGACTGTATATGGAGTAAGGTTTTAATATAATGATCATTCAACTATTTTAATAAAGATTCATAAAGATTTTATGTATTTAATGCTTCTGATAGGGTTTCAACTTGCCTAACAGCTTAATTATAAACCAGAAAAAAACTACAGATATTAGATTATTATATTATAATAGAAATATTCTCTAATGGAAATAGTTCAGTAGTGCTTCTTGGATTCTTCAACATCTTTTCATGGTTAAAAGGCAATACTGTACAGTGAGAATTATTTGTGGGTGATTTTTTAAATAAAATTATCTGAAATTTTTATTCAAAGCAAATTCAAGACCCTGTGGTTTTTTATCCAGGGTTGTGCAAAATGGCGTTTGTGTAAAATCTGCTGTTCCAAAATGGCACAATTTAAAATTAACTGTGTGTATCAAACTTCTGGCATAAAATCATGAAATTCTGGCACCATGAAAATGAACTGCTGTTAACTGCTGTACAGTATTAAAATTATTATAGGATATTGGAATGTGAAGATCTCTGCCACCACAAAATTCACAATATTTTACAATATTGAAAAATAAATTAATTAAAAATATAGAAATATCATTTAATGCCAGACCCAGTTTTGTGAGTGAGTGACCTTTACTAACAAAACTGAAAATTATTTGGTGTTATTTAACCCTTTCCTCCATATACTTGACACATTTTATGCATGTGCGACCAGTGTAGATCCAGATCAGCTGGCACATCCGTGCCGTCTGATCAGGATCTGCACTGGTTGCAGTTTGGTCAGAAATAACCTAACGAATCAAAAAGCGAACAGTTTAGATCTTGATCAGATGGCATGGATGTGCCAGCTGATCTGGATCTACACTGTTCACCCATGCAATAAAGGTGTATCTATAGAGGAAAGGGTTAACTGAAGTGCCAGCTGATCTAGATCTACACTGTTCACCTATGTAATAAAATTTTTATCCATTGAGTGAATGGTAAATTACAATTCCTCACAATTTTGGTTTATCCTCCATTAAAATATCAGATATCATAGCCTAACATGTCTTCCTGATATATTTCAATGAAATAAATTCTTAGACAAATACATACATCCACATTTCACTAGCTTAGCATATATTTTCCATTAAAAAATCATTTTACAGCATAATTTATACATAAATTTGTCTTTTTTAATCTTCTTTTTCTCTCAATAAACAATTTGTATCTTCTATGATCGGGAAACTATTGTATTGTCTTCTTTGTTTACCTACAGATACAATAGTTTCATACATTTATGGCAAAATGGAATAATGGGATAGTTAAGTGTATATAAATTTACTTACATTCATATGATTCCCACATATCTAAATGCTAAAACCTTATTTTAGAAACTTAAATGAAATACTGAGAAAAGATTGAACAAAATTAGAATGAAATAGACATTATTCCCAGCCTATAATGGCAACAAAATTCATCGAAAGTTCATCAGAAATTCAAATGAAAACTTGAAGACTTTATCAGAGCACCTGTTATGAGATAAAACAATGATATAAATGTACAAAAGCACGAAATGAATTGAAATATGGAAAATAGAATTTCTGATAAAGTTATTGATTTCTGATAATAGTTTTAGCGCAGTTTGTCCAAAAACTTTATAACACCAGTATCAGTTAGACAGAGTTATTTAAAAAATACCATAAAATTCCTTTAAATCCCCCCCCCCCCAATAAATGCCCCCTATGTTATTTTTCAGGTAAAAAAAATCAGTTAATCCATATTTATTATCCAATATCGTTCAGAATCTTATATTAGAATAAATTTTAAATAATTAAAAATATAAATTATAAGTGTTTCCACTTGCAGAAAATTTAACGCCCCTGGGGGCTTTTAAAAGGAGTTTTATGGTACATGACATTATGGAACTAAAAAGAAAATAAATATTTGGTTCTGTTTGTTTGTTTAATTTTAGTTAAAGAGCTTTTTTTTCAACTATATTAAAGCTGTGCCATGGTAGAAGTTGGTTTTCATCCAGTCTCCAATGAAACAGAACCACCTGTTTCAAACCCTAATTTAAGCACTGTAAAGTTCCAACAAAAATTCCCCTGCCCCTCACTAGTTATTAAGAATTAATCATAATACCTGTTAATGGTAAAACTATTTCTACTGGTGACCTTGGCCTTTCCTTTCCAGAAAATGGTGGCCTTGACCTTACTGGTGAATGACCTTGACCTTGAGTATTTCTTTCTAAATATCCATTGGAGCTGCCATGGTAACCATTCAGTAGATGAACCTGATTTCTGGTATTGTTTGTCAAATGGACTGGACCACCAAATGACGAAGTTTGCTGTTGCCTTGCAACTGGTTGTTGGGTGTGGCCTGCAGGTGGTTGCCGAGGACTCTGCACTGACTGAAGATAGGCTACATCTTCATCTAGAAGAAGCTTGAAAATCGAAGAATTAAGTTGAAAAACAAACATAATATTTTTTTCCCTTTCATCAAATTATGACAAATAAAACTGCTTCAATCTGGACAAAGCGAGTAGGGCAATTGCTATGTACTAATATATATAATTTAATTGTCATTTTTTTGGCAGTTCTACACCTAGGAAAATAAGCCTGACTAACTATAATGAGTGAATTTGATCAACAAAAAGTCTGTACTAGGAACTCAGATTAGACCAACAATATTTAAGTTTACTTTGTTAGCTCTTCAGGGAAGAGGTAAGAAAACACAAGAGATATTCTGAATACCAACTTTTATCGTTCAACCATGATAAATCAGTGGTCAAACCAAGTGCCCAAGGTTATAAAACTGAGCATGGAAACCAGTCTCAAATCTCAAGCATCTGATTGGCTGAAATGGTGACCAGTCGCCATTTCAGCCAATCAGATGCTTGAGATTTGAGACTTGTTTCCATGCTCAGTTTTATAACCTTGGGCACAGTGGTCAAACCAAGGTCAATGATTGGAGAACATAGGTAGTGTTTTCGCTCCTCCCTTTGTGAAGAGCAAACATTACAAGCAATAATATAGCTACTAAAATTGCAGACTGAACATATCAATTTTTATCCAAAATATAAAAATTTGATAAAATATGATAAAGTTTGAAAAAGAGCTTTCAACATTAATTTGACAGAAACTATGAAACATAAAAATTATATAATAATAATAATTACTCTGTTTCTATAAATTGAAAGAAAAGCTTTCTAAATTAATTTGACAAAAACTATTGAATATAAATACATACTTTAATTACGCTGTAATTGTAAATTTGAAAGAATGAAATAATTCTATTGGACATTACTAATGCTTAAACTTAATTATTTATCTTTAAAAATATCTAACCTCTCGTAAGTGACTGTCCGGTTATGTCCATTCATAGTAAGAACTACATGCAAACTGTCAGTCATCATATATTGTACATACAGTATAACTGATAGATATTACTAATTAGTAATTGATGATCGAACTTGTTAATAATGTAAACAATAATTGAGTTTATGTGTTTTTCTGACAGAATATGCTCTGTAAAAAGTGTTAGGTGTGGTGTTAGAAGTAATAAATCAGGGTGAAAAAGGCAAGCCGCCCAACAACTAGAAGTGATCAGAAATAACTGTAATATACTGATGACTAACAAGCAATAAGTATTTCTGAGGTCAACTGTAATTAACGCTTGTTTCCATGGTTATTGCTTTTATCACATGGGTGACCAGTATAGAATCAGATCAGCCTGCACATATGTGCCATCTGATCTGGATCTACACTATTTGATTCTTTCCGGGGATAATTTAGATATGTCAGAATGTAAAAGCTAATTTAAAAGCCCCATGGCCGAAACGTCATGTAAAAAGAGTGAAAACAACTGTGTTTACTTATATTCTATATCCCTTCGGATATTTTAATGATTATTTGATTCTTGGTCAGAAATATTCATATAGATCTTAGTCAACAGTGTAGACCTTGATCAGATTGCATAGATGTGCCATCTGATCTGGATCTACACTTATCATCCATGCGACATATATAAAGTCATGTCTATGAAATAAAGGGTTAAATTACCACTTCATATTATTTTGTTACTTTTTAGTATGCCTGCTTTTATGTTGCTCTTAAGCAGGTAAAAACAATTTCATGTTAATTATTTACTACCGTATATTCCCTATTAAATGCCCCCGGGGGCGTTACATTTTGCAAAGGGGGGGCGTTTAATAGAGACCAACTATTGACAAAATGTAGTTTTCAATAATTGTGTTATTTTTTAATAAATAACCGTAGGAAACAATTTTGTCAGTTTCCTATAACTTATTTTTAAAAAACTTAACCTGAAATGAAATTTTTCACACCGAAATGATGAAATGTATTCATTTGGATTAATGCTGAGAGATTAAAGATTGTCATGTCATTGTAAGTCACTTGTTTACTTTTGAAAAAAGACTGGGGGGGGGGGCGTTTATTAGGGGAGGGGCGTTTAATAGGGAATATACGGTAATTTAAAAATTTATGTATTACACAATGTCATAAAATAAGATAAAACCATCATATGGAGCCTGAATGATGAATGATACATGTACCAGTAAATGGGAGATAACTCTTGATAATATGAAACTGGGCTACAGTTCTTGTCTCAGATGATAAAGATCCTTATGTTAAGTAGCTGAGCAATGGAATCTGGCCCTCAGAAAAAATGTTTCTGGGCTGTAACAAAATTCTTGCCAAGTAACCACATATAAACTATTCCTTCAGGCCAGCATTCCCCATGTGAACCTTGAACACTAATTAAAGATACTTTTTATTCTTTATAAAATAAAAGTTTTCTCTCTACACTTCTAGCTTTCTAGCAAGGTGGGGGTAATCAAGTAATGAAAGGTAATCTCTGATCAAAATTATGTGATCAAAAGTAATATTTGATCAATATCATGAGATCAAAAATAATCTCTGATCAAAATCAAGTTATCAAATATAATCTCTAATCAAAATCTTGTGATCAAAAGTAATTTTTGATCAAAAACAAGTGATCAAAAGTAATCTCTGATCAAAGTCAAGAGATCAAACATTATCTGTGATCATAATCAATTGATCTTTAAAAATCTTGAACAAAATCAAGTAATAAAAAGTAATCTCTGATCAAAATCAAATGATCAAAAGTAATCTTTGATTTAATAATTCCACATTATTCACAATTTGTTATTTGTCAAAACTGGCTCTTATTCTGCACATTTTGTGAAATTCAAAGTTGAAAAATCAACATAATATCAAACATTCTCTGTAACTTAGGCAGTATTCAATCCCTTGATTTCTCACCTTGTGTTGAATCGGGAATGAACTGGCTGATATTGACTGATATGAATGAATGAATCAGAATATTCACATTTTACTTAGACTATAGAACCTTCTGTTGAAATGTTCCAGGGATTAACATGCAGTTGTTCTAAAAACATATATATTCTTTTACTCCATGGGATATAGTTGTTATCCCATGGCAAACAGTGTAGATCTAGATAAGCCAGCAAATCCACGCCATCTCATCAGAATTTACACTGTTTGCTTGTGGATAAATCATTAGGTTATTTTTTACCAAAAAAAGTGCAGATCCAGATCAAATGGCATGGATGTGCCTGCTGATCTTGATCTACATTGGTTGCTAATGCGATAAATCAGGTACATGTTTTTGGAAGAAAGGATTATATGGTTCCATTGAATTTTAATTTCACAAATTCTGAACTTAACAGCAAAGGTAAGAACTTAATACTTATGGTACTGCACCTTTCGCCAGTGATTTGCCATAGACAAAAAAGAAAAATATAAAAACCTCTCGAACAGCACAATGCAGTTCCACCAAACTTTGCACAAACCAATTTTATTAATATATGTTTAATTTATATATGCAAAGAAAATTTAGAACATGAAAAGAAAAATAGTTAGATCCCAAAAAAACCCTAAAATTCTATTTGCAATTTATCACAAAAACGAAGCAACACTAAACATCAATTTAAATGTCTTGATGTGTAATGAATTACTGACATGATACCAATGGTCCTTTGGTTTAAAAATGTTTACAATGTGAGTTATTTGTAAAAGTGAGCTTGACCTTCAATTTCCTGGTCACGAAAATGGATGAAATAAAAATAGAAATGTTGATTTCTCTCTTCACAATTGAAATTTCTTTTCATGGACCTTAGATATTGTTGTCAGTATTAGTTTCCACAGGAATTCCAACTATCTACAAATACTTTAGTAAATAAAATTGTTGTGGCACTTAATTTATTTGCAGTAATGATATTATCATTATTAAAGTCCAAAGATTGCCCTGAAGTGCTGAAAACTCTGATGATTATTTCAAACAGATTTCACAAACAAATTTAATGCATTAAACTTTCATGTTGTGTTATCACATTTTTGAGTGCATGAGGGAAAATTAAGATTTTCCTGGTTGTTAATGTTAAAAGGTCATAAAACTGAGAATGGTCCAGACCAGACTTAAAGATCTTAGAAATCTGACTGGATGAGGTTGAGCACAGTCTAAGAACTAACCAATAAGAAAGCTTGAATTATTAGACTGGTTTCCATGCTAACTTTTCTAGCTTGGAGCCAGAACTGGAAAAAGAGCTTAAACATACCAACCAGCATGCAAACATTTCTTTTCTTCAATATTACTGTGTCATCACAAAAAGCAAACAATTCACAGCCATTTTATTTTGTAATTTTATTAATATTTTTATTATTTCACCAATCATTGCAGCCAAAACACAGGCAAATCAACTGCACCATTAGATTATAAATATGGTTAAACAGAACTGTTTTTCATCTGCATGCTACATTGCCCAAACGGAACTTGTAATTGAAGGTGAATACATCGCAGTAACAGGTCCCATAACCCAAATGTATAACATGCATACATTGTTAACATGGTTTTACCTCAAATGTCAGCAACTACGTGACTGTGGACAAGACAATTGTGGGTTAAGATATATACACAAAGAAGGTAGGTTTTAGCCCTTTACTCCATGAATATGGCTTTGATCCCATCAGTGAATAGTGTAGATCGAGACAAAGGGCCCAAGATCATAAATGTCAAGATCAGTCTCAAATCTCAATAATCTGATTGGCTGAAATGGTTCTGGTGGCCATTCCAGTCAATCAGATGCTTGAGATTTAAGACTGATATTGGGCCCTGGCTGCACATTAGTGTAGTCTGATCTGGATCTACATAGATCACTATAATAATTATCAAGTATTCTGAACAAGAAGTAGTGTGTTGATCCAGATCAGACTGCAAAGGGGTGTATTTTGATATGGATGTATGCTGATCTGGATCTACACTGGTCCCCCCATGTGATATAAGCCACATCCTATGGAATAAAGGCTTTATGTATTGTAAAACCATTGATTGTGTGGGTAACATTATTTTCATTTTGATAACAAATATTTCCACAAGAATGATGCACAAACACATACAGTGTGTTAGACATTAAACAGACATATAAAATCATCTATTTGAAAATCTTGTACAAATTTGAGATTGCTATGTTCTCTGTATGATAAAAAAACTAGATATTTTAGTACTAATATGTGATGAATCACCTTTAAGTGATGTTTTATTCTAAAATTGATTACCCACAGAAATTAATGATTTTTAGGAAAATAAATTTATTTTGGAAAATGGGAATACAATTCAATTTTACCAATAAATAAAGCAAATATAAGCACACAGGCCATGACTGTGTTTGAAAAATGTAATGTCTCTAATAATTTAAAAAACCAATCTGATCTGGCATATTTCATGGAAAATAAAATACATATTTCTTAAGGGATTCTAACGGAAAAATAAAAAATGTTTAACCTTTTACTCCAGATATACAGTTTTTATCGCATGTGCAACCAGTGTAGATCCACATCAGGTAGCACAACAGCGCCATTTGAGCTGGATTTACACTGCTCACTTTTTGAGTCAGAAATAACCTATTAAATCTAAATGCAAACAGGAATTATTGTGATAAGATGGCACAGATGTGCCGACTAATCTGGATCTACACTGTTTGCCCATGCGATATAAGTCATATATAACCATTTCCTCCATAGATACACATTTACTGCGTGGGCGAACAGTTTAGATCCAGATCAGCCGGCACAATGTTCTGTGCCATCTGCCATCTGATGAGGATCTAAACTGTTTGCTCTTTGATTTGTTAAGTTATCTCTGACCAAAATGTGACCAGTGCAGATCCTGATCAGACGGCATGGTTGTGCCAGCTGATCTGGATCTACACTGGTCGCACATGCGTAAAAATGCAAAAAATGAAGGAAAGGGTTAAGGATTGTACTTAAGGACTAAAAGGGTTCATTCATTTAGGTACAACCAACAGGCGTCAACTATTCCTATATAAAGCGTTCTCACAACTAAAGAAAAATGGAAATATAAAGCAACTAAAAGCAGAGTGAATTTAGAGATTTAGAGAAATTTGCCACCTATTCTTTGCTCGGCTAAAAAAAGCAAAACAATAGTGTTATATATACACTGATACAAAATGATGATTTGCAAAGCAAATGGTGAAACTTTTTGAAATTGAGTAACAACAAAGACTGTGGCAGAAAAAAATGTCATCACTCTTTTTAAATGTATTTGAACAAGGACGTAGGATGGTTAATAAATAATATATTTATTTAAATATAAAAACAAAATTAACATTACAATTGTTAAACAGAATTATACAAAAAAATCCCAAAACAACTACATGTAATAAATTTGTTTAATAAGGTAAGGGAGACAAGTCCGGAATGGAGATTAAACAGGAATGACATAGTTACCTGACTTTGAGGTTGAAATGTTTCAATCAGGTGAGCACAGGATTCGTTATGACATTTACGGGCAAGTTCCGCTGCCGTAAGGCCGTTATTGTCTGTTATTTCTATACTACAGCCGTGGCTTATTAGCACTTTAGCGCTCTGAAATTAGAAAAATAAAAATGTCATTTAGCTATAAACCTTTCCTCCATAAATATGCATTTTTAAGCATGTGCGACCAGTATAGATCCAGATCAGCCGACACATCTGTGTCATCTGATCAGGATCTGCACTGATCGCATTTTGATCAGAAATAAATTATAAAGAGTCCACATCCATAACATTATTAGCAAGGCAGACTTCCTGAAAGTTGAAAAAAAGTGTCCGACATTTGGTCAGACATTATGTGAAAATCTGTCTGACTTAAACAAATTCTGTCGGACTGAAACATGTTTAAAAGGTGTAAGCAAGTATAAGGAGTTCATTTTTTTGTCTGACATTTGGTCTGATAACATTAGAACTCATGGCCCAAATTTTACCAGACAGGTCCTTCGGTCTGGCAACTTTTGGGACATCTGGAAAGGGTTGCAAAAAGATCTGAAGATGTCATTCCAATGGAAATAAATGCAATATTTCATAGAACACAGGTCTTCAGTAAAATATGTCAACACCTTCATGGTTTAAAACAGTTTGTTTACATGGGTAAAACAGACAAAATAATGTCCGGAATGGTCAACATTTACGACCATCACCATGTACTTCAGTCTGCAAGTTTGTAGGCAACAATCTGATTGGTTCTAATGGTTGTTGATAAAAGCATGCTTTAGTGATCCTGATAGCACAGCATTTTCAGGAGATGATTTTAATTGGATTGAAAAAAACTTAAATCCTATAGTTATAAATCACCTTTGACAGACCTAAACCTTTAATGATAAAATGTTGATCTGCACTGTTCGCTATATGATTCATTAGGTTATTTCTGAACAAAATGCAACCAGTGCAGATCCTGATCAGAGGGCATGGATGTGCTGGATCTACACTGGTCGCACATGCGTAAACATGCATATATATGGAGGAAAGGGTTAATTGTTCAGAACAAGTCACACATATTTTATGATGATTTGTAAACATGTCCTATATAGATATTTTTCAAGGGGTTCCTTTTGGATTCAATGTTGCTTTAAAGATTACTGCATGCAATTTCATTAATTGAACAACTTTGGAATGTTATTCCTAATTTATCAATAAAAACATCATACAGTGTATAAATGTTTACTGGACTTTAAACATCTATTTTGGATTATCTACATAATAAACAAACTTGAACTAGTGACATGTCATAAATCAGCAAACCCTTTTAACCCATAAACATTTTGCAATACAGATTTTGTAATTAATATATGATACACTGAAACAGGACACATGAAATCAAATATCCGTGATAAATGTTTAACAATGTTTTTGTTTTAATTAAAAAAAACAAGGAAGAACAGAGTATATTTAAAAAATTAAAATCTAGTAGTTTAAAACCTTTGTATTTTGCAACAACGTAAATAATCTTAAATCAATGTACATGTTTACAACTTAACATTCAACAAATTTATCAACGCTATATCATGGATATTATAAATGAAGACGTATGTATAATATTTTAAACATTATTGCACACTTAGCTGACCCATTTAGAAAGACTTTTATCTCTGCTGTACATTTTCTTTATTTGTTATCGCACAGAATGGCTTTAACATTTTTATCTTTGCAATAAATTTTCAGTATTTGTTAACAAACAAAGGATTTTGAATCTAAATTGCTTTAAAAATTGTCAAAAGTAATTAGTTCAATGTGGCTTTTGTCACCGTTGAAATATACACAAAGAATAAGACTTCCTTTTTGTGAGGTGAAAAAAAAAGATATATGTGTGCTTCTTTATTTAACCCGTTACTCCATATTTTCAGGTTTTATCACAAGTGAAAACAGTGTAGATCCACATCAGCTGGCATATCCATCCCATCCGATTAGGATCTACATTGTTTACTTTTTTGTCTGAAATAACCAAATGATACAAAAAGCAAAAATCTGGATTCTGATCAGATGTCCCAACTGATCGGGATCTACAGTGTTAGCCTATGTGATAAAAGTAATATGCCGTTGAGTAAATAATTTTCTCTAAGAACTTTTTAATTTTCACCCCAAGTTGCGCCATTTTACTATTGTCTGTAACATTCTAAACTGAATGGACTGAGATCAGGGAAATGTTCATACAGTATAGATCCTGATCAGATGGCATGGATGTGCCAGCTGGTATGGATAATGGACCATGCAATATCAGTTGTATCCCAAGGAGTGAAGGGTTAAGTGATAAAAATGCACTTTTCCAAACACAATAGGCCCTGGCCCCCACCCCAAGAATGTGGAAAAAACACTGAACTGTGTGTTTAAGCCATAAATTAAATCAAGCTACCTATGATCAGTATTTCTGTTAAATACTCTTCAAAGACCAATGAATTAAACAGTCTATGTTCATAGAAAGGCAAGCCGATTATACTTAAGTTGTGAGTAAAGATATTTTGAAACTTTTGGACCAAACAAAGCTTTATGCCACACTTGTGCGAAATGATTGTGTTTCAAGTGGAGAAGTTTCACTTTCAGTTCCTAAAATTTTCCTTTTCAGTTTTCCATTTTCTTAACTCTTTCCTCCATAGATACACCTTTACTGCATGGGCGAACAGTTAAGATCCAGATCAGCCGGCACATTCTTGCCGTCTGATCAGGATCTCAACTGTTTGCGTTTTTATTTGTTAGATTATTTATGACCTCAATGTGACCAGTGCTTAATTTGCCGTTTGAGTAAATGGTAAACTGCCCTTTGGTAGCAGAGAGTTCCTTCTGATTAGTGTAAAAGAATGCAGACATAACGTAATTAAGGTTTACAAACTTCAAGGTATCAAATTAATATTATCTAAATTTGCAACAGGGAAAATCAATTAGCTAGCTATTTCTGATATTCACTCTTATTTTACAGACATGTGATGATACTAAACTGCCAAACATCGCCATGGTAACAAACATTTATACCAAATATGGCAATCCTGATATAAATGGTACTACAACCACAACCACAAAGAGACCTCCGTTAAGGTAATCATATCAACAAGGGATCATATTTTTCATTTGTCGCCTTTAGTGTGTGTGCCTAATTGACTGACTATTTAACCTCCATATATAGGCCTATATGGCATGGGGGAACCTTGCAGATCCAGATCAGCTGGCACATTTGTGCCACCTGATCAGGTTGTCAACTGTTTGTTTATTTATTCTTTAGGCTATATCTGGCCAAAAAAGCCAACAGTGCAGATCCTGATCAGACGGTACAAATGTTCGAGCTGATCTGGATCTACACCTATTGCACATGTGTAAAAAAGCATATATATGGAGGAAAGGTATAAAAAAGGATCAATGACATGTAAATTTGGGGCACTTTAACCATGGGAAAAGATGTCTTTGGTTATATTTTTGAATTTTTTAGTTATTACTATATTTAGAAAAAACTTAGTACTACAATTATTTATTTATTTTTTAACAGAACGAATTGTTTTTGATACACATTTGGACAATTTTATGTTATTTGAAATTTTTAAAATGTAAATACTTATAACTAATGTTGACTGCTCAACATATATTTTTGCCAGCTGAAGTTTAATTTGGAGTACTGTAGAATCTTGAAAATAAGGGTATAAGCTTATTTTTGAATTTGTGAAGCTTTTATGTGCTTATAGTTCTACATGCCACCAAATATGCGCTTATTTTTTATATGCGCTTATACGAGGGGTGTTCGGAAAGTTCGTAGAATGTGTGTATATCTCCCGTGTCTTTGAATGTTTTTCTTTACAATTTTGCGCATGCATACCTGCATTTGTCCATAATCTAGACCCTAAACAAGGAGAACAAGTTATAATTATGTTTGGACACATTGGTAACCTTAGCAACCTAGTTTACATGTCACGGCGCAGTCCACAATATGATATAAATAAAAATGGTTACAAAAATGTAAACTTCATAAATGTCACATAACCTAATGAAAGAACGGCGCCCAAACGCCAGGTGATACATTACTTTATAATGACAGTTGATGAAAAATTCAAAACATTGACGCCGTCGTAACAGAAACCATAGCAGTTTCTTTACAGTCTGTGACATTTCATGCTGAAAAGTTATGACTTCGACAGGTGACGTTGAATTAATGAGTGTGAAATTTTGGGTTGCTTTAAATAAATCACCGACGGATCAGTTGAAAATGATTAAAACAACGGGAAAATTTTAAAAATGCAGTCCAGCTTGTGTGTACAAGTGGCAATTATGTTTTAAAAGAGGAAGTGAGTCTATTCAAGAAGATTCTAGGAGCTGCTGGCCGTCCGTCACAGTTTGTTAAATTTAAGACCGTGTAACTGAACTTACATAACAGTCTCAGATGATTGTATCACCATTTAACGAAGACTGGTAACATTAAGAAACATTAAGCAAATGGATAGACAGGCATAAGAAGTGTGCGGGAATTGCTTGATGATTATAGATGTGGAAAAGGTGCGTCGTTTACTTGACTTAAATTACGCCTGATATCTAAGCAACGTCAAATTGACGTTGACTTGCCCTGGGTATGTGATACACACAAATTTGTAATTTGCATAGTGTTGTTGTCCCTGGGTTAATCTTGCTGAATTTTCCAGAGATTAAAGAAACTATATTTAAATGTATGTATGTCTTTTTTTAGTTTGCTAACATAAATTCTTTGTGTTTTATAATCAAATTCTACGAACTTCCCGAACAGCCCTCGTATTTAAGCCACTGAATATGCGCTTATATTTGATATGCGCTTATAGCTTAGATTGACTGAATGTACGCTTATTTTTGAAAAAAAAATAACACTAAATGTGCTTATTTTTGGGATAGATTTTTACGTAAGGGACGCCGGTATGCGCTTATTTTTAGGTATTAGTTTTCTGTAAAAGACATGTGCGCTTATTTTATGTATGCACTTATTTTCGATTATGAGCTTATTTTCGAGATTCTACAGTTGCAGAATATGGATTTTTTTTATAACTATGATTTAATGGTAAATGTTTAAATATTTTGATAGCATGCAATAATATCAGTAGCTTGACCCCATTTTAACAAGGAAAAAACAAGTAAGGGGTTGGTTCTGAGACATTCAATTGCCAGTGAATTCTAATGCATTTTCTACTAATTTGAAAAAACATTGTTTTTGACCTTAAACTCATCCATACGATCTTTTTCCACCCATATTAGGTTACAATATATACTCAACAAAAAAAGAAACCTGACACTGTAACTTTGAATAAGTATGAGGTGCATATTCAAAATCTATATATTTTTGCACCATCCAAAAGAAAATAACCACTGAATCACTTGTTTCATGCACCAAAAATATCAAAATGCATAATTAAGTTCAAAACATGCACAATGTTTATTACATACCACAATTCAATTAGCTTTAAATCTGATTCCAGGAAAATACACCAAATATAAAGTGTCAGGTTTCCATTTTTGTTGAGTATATTTTAAAAAATAAAAGTAATTTCTGCTAAGAATTTACATAATTTACCAATATTCAGAGGGAAAATAAACATTTAAATAAAAGAAAAAATTCACGGAAAACCCTTTCGTGATTGACAAAAAAGATTTTTAAAAATCTGCAAATTAACTCTTTAAATCATATAAACACATTTTATCATGTGCATCCAGTGTAGATCCAGATCAGCTGGCATCTGTGCCGTCTGATCTGGATCTACACTGGTTGCTTTTTTGTTTAGTCAATAATAACCAAACAAATGAAAAAGCAAACAGTGTAGATCCTAATCAGATGGCCCAGATTTTCTGGCTGATCTGGATCTACACTGTTCACCATGGGATAACATCCATATCCCATGAAGTAAAGGGTTAACCCTTTCCCGTACAGACACACCTTTATTGCTAGGGCGAACAGTTTAGATCCAGATCAGCCGGCACATCCGTGCCGTCTGATCAGGATCTAAACTGTTCGCTTTTTGATTCATTAGGTTATTTCTGACCAAAATGCGACCAGTGCAGATCCTGATCAGACGGCACGGATGTGCCGGCTGATCTGGATCTACACTGGTCGCACACGCGTAAAAATGCGTATATATCCAGGAAAGGGTTAACAACTACAAAAAGAAAACCTCAATGTTGTCTTTTTAAAACAATTGTATTGCAAGTTTTTAAGCTTCAACCTAAAGGTTTAGCAATTTTGAGAATTACAAACAACGATTGGCACAAATAAAATTTCCATTAGAATATTTATTACCTTTAAGTTAACATCCAATAAATTCAATAAAAATTCTAATAAATAATCCTATTATAAAAAAATCCTTCAATTATACAAAATTATAATATAATAACAATACAATTAACTAAAATATAATGAACAAATTAAATACTAAATACATGTACTTAATTATATTATCTTTTATCAAGGTAAATATTGTCTCTGCTTTCCAGTTTTATGATGCAGTTCAAACATGTTATTATCAATAGACTTTCCACTATTTCAGGAAAATCTACAAGAATTTTCCAGAAACATTTCCATCACATTATTGTATTACCATGACAATATGACGAGCATATTAATAAATCAAACAAAAAAGTGATACCTATCAATAAATAACAATTATCCAGAGATTTCTACATAAACAGTTGTAATTAATTCAAGGTAATTGTGAAGAACTGTTAATTTCAGGGTCAATGGTCGGTCTCTACGGCAAAATATCACGAAATATCTCATTTCAAACTCAATTCTCAAATCAACATACTGGTAGTTTTTCAAATTCTGTGTGTATGTTGGTTATTTGCTAAATATAGAATAATTAATAAAAACAAAATTTAACCCATTGCACCATATATACTTATGTTTTATTGCATGGGCAAATAGTGTAGATCCAGATCAGCTGGCACAGTCATGCTGTATGATCTGGATTTACACTGTTCACTTCGTGGTCAGAAATGACTTAATGAATCAAAATGTGAACTGTGTAGATTCTGATCAGATGACACAGATCTGCAGGCTGATCTGGATCTACACTGTTTGCCCAAGCCATAAAAATCATATATTTTGAGTACAGGGTTAATCATCCTGTTACCATGGAAATATGCTGTATACCAAAAACCAAGATATTCTAAAATATATATTTGAGTTTAAACTCTGATATTTGAGCATATACTTAAAATTGTTTTGGGGTTTGGAGTTTATGGAATCTGAATATAAGGAAAACTAATTTTCATAACTGCATTTTAACCATTTACTGAGTAAGATATCCCAAGGATAGACAGTTTAGATGTCTGATCAGGATCTACACTGTTTGATTTAGATTCATTAGACTGTTTCCACCCAAGAAGCAACGCTGTAGATCACAGTCATGTATATCGCAGATGTACTGTGCCCAAGGTTATAAAACTGAGCATGGAAACCAGTCTCAAATCTGAAGCATCTGATTGGCTGAAATGGCGACTGGTCGCCATTTCAGCCAATCAGATGCTTGAGATTTGAGACTGGTTTCCAATCTCAGCTTTATAACCTTCAACCCTGGCTGATCTGAATCTACACAGGTCACACACAATAAAACCCAGTGTTCACTTTTAGATTTATTATAGGTAGGTTATTTCTGATGAAGAAGCAAACAGGGCACACCATTTGATCTGGATCTAAAGTGGTAACCTATTTGATTAAAGGTTTATCTATAGAGTTAATGGTTAATATATTAACTCATAAAAAGGAAAACAACATATTGAGATGGACCACTAATATTTAACCTCTGAAATACTTACCTCACACATTGCACATTTTCAGTTGTCATTGAAGACACAGATCAGCCATTTCACCGGCTGATCAGGGTCTACTTTGTTAACCCTTTCCTGGATATATACGCATTTTTACGCATGTGCGACCAGTGTAGATCCAGATCAGCCGGCACATCCCTGCCGTCTGATCAGGATCTGCACTGGTCGCATTTTGGTCAGAAATAACCTAATGAATCAAAAAGCGAACAGTTTAGATCCTGATCTGGATCTAAACTGTTCGCCCTAGCAATAAAGGTGTATCTGTACAGGAAAGGGTTAAAATATCACAGGATTTATTATGGGGATTTATTATGGGGCGGAGTCCATATGCACAAGAATATATCACAGGGGCAAAGACCCCAAGAGATATATATCTAAGTATCTATATTTTTTCAATTCTAACACAAATTTAGAGTATATTTGGCTGAGTCAGAACATTAAGAAGTTTATGACATTAAAAATGGCACATGATGTCATGCAAACATGTAGCGGTGATATGTTGTAAATTTAGTCAAATGTTACTTTATCATATTGTCTATGTGGAATCTTGGCTGTCATATTAGAATTGCTGTAACAATTCACTTATTGAATTCAGAAAATAAATTTCTGTTTTAAGAAAAACTATCTACCTTTTCGTTAATTCCACTTCAAAACTTCCAATTTTTTATAAAAGTATTATTTTTTTTAAAAAGAAAAACTTTACAATTAACACTAACCAAGTGTAGGATCTAAGGTCTAAAAACATTGTCATTACAAAATTCCCAATATATTAAAATGCAAATACTTTAATTAAAATGATACACCTAACAACATAGACACTTTATCAGATGCATGTTGGGTACACAAAAAAGCTATCTCCGTGGTGGAATTTTTATCAGTATAGCATCCTACAAATTATTGACCTTTTAAGGATGATTGAAAACAAATTTATAAACTAATACAGTCAAACTTGTCTTCATAGCAATGGCTATTACACTCAATTGATTTCATTTTCATTATTCTTCAGATGGCCTACCATTGAAGTAACTCACTTAACATTTTCACTTTTGAGGTCCATGCCTCCCACTATCCTCCCTTATCTGAAGGTCCATGCCTCCCACTATTCTCCCTTATTTGAAGGTCCATGCCTCCCACTATTCTCCCATATTTGAAGGTCCATGCCTCCCACTATTCTCCCGTATTTGAAGGTCCATGCCTCCCACTATTCTCCCATATTTGAAGGTCCATGCCTCCCACTTTTGAAAGTCCAGTCCTCCCTCCCTACTATTCAGCCACTTTTGAAGTTCCATAAGTCCCACTTTTCTGCTTGTTTTCTGGTCCATGTCTCCCACTATCCTCCCACACTTGTCCATGCCTGCCACTTTTGGAGGGCCATTCCTCCCACTTTTCTCCCATTTTTAGAGGTCCATTATTCTCCCACTTGGAGGTCAATGCTTTTCCCCATTCACCAACTGTTGGTCAGGATGTTTTTTAACCTCTAATATATTAAGAAGATTGTTTTGAATCTTTGCTCATACATCACACATTACCTTCTATATAAAAAACTAGACTGTGTCCTCAGGACACCGATTCCCCTGCTGCTCCAACAGCATATGTAACAAAGGACTCTGGTAAAAATGGTCGAAGGAAACATTCTTTTCTTTACAATCATCTACTCATCCTGCTCAATCATCTGTGCAAGTTTGAAAGAAATTTGCCTGATAATTAATGAGGAGTTGATGCAACTAGATTTGGGAGATGAACAGACAGACGGACAGATGTATGTACAGATGTCAGCTTCGTGGGGGCATAAACACATCAACAAATCTTAGACCTATAAAGCTATTTTTACATACACAATAACCAGGGTTTCCCCCAGGCCATTTTTGCTAGTTGCATGCGACAAGCCATAATTTCAGGACCCAATTTGTGACATGCCATAATTTGTCCGACATGCCTTATCTCCCGCAGCTGTTTGTGTACCTGTTGGTTGCATTACCAGTATGAAAACTCTATTCTTAATAAACAAGAGACAGCTGATCGCGCCGATAATTGACAGCATAATCAGCTTTGCGAGTTAACCAATCAGTAAGAGTTATTAATAACCAATCAGTAACAAGAACTGATTGATAACGCATGTCGGCTCCGCCCATATGTTGGCGACAGTTGATTAGGACCGCATGTCATATAAATCGTAGCCAAATCACTATTCATCCGCGTTGTCAGTAATCAGAACAAAACTTTATAGAAATGTCTTACTTCTGCCATCTGACCATAAGGAAGGAACTAAAGCATCCCATTTTTGATAATATCCACGGAAAATATAACTTTCTGACATCTTGATTATTCCGTAACATAGCCTCTAATGAAATTCAACAAAGCAACAAAGCCATTTTCATTTCGATTAAATAGAAAACAAAATAACCTAGACGCTGACATCGTTTTCAGAACATCGTCGGTTTGTTCTTATAACATCCCCAGAACAAAAGAGAAGCACCTGAAACACATTTTCAATCCAAAATACGCTGTAACATCCAGCAAACATTCAATATTGTCATATGCCACAGTGAAAGTTTACACAAATGACGTCATACTGTAGATCGACTTCAGAAGCCGTTTACGGTTTTAATTTTTCTTTCTAAACATAGGGCAGATAAAATGATCGATTTTATTCATGTGGCGGAATTTTTATCAGTATAGCATCCTACAAATTATTGACCTTTTAAGGATGATTGAAAACAAATTTATATTTTATTATCATCCCTGCCGTCTGATCAGGATCTGCACTGGTCGCATTTTGGTCAGAAATAACCTAATGAATCAAAAAGCGAACAGTTTAGATCCTGATCTGGATCTAAACTGTTCGCCCTAGCAATAAAGGTGTATCTGTACAGGAAAGGGTTAAAATATCACAGGATTTATTATGGGGATTTATTATGGGGCGGAGTCCATATGCACAAGAATATATCACAGGGGCAAAGACCCCAAGAGATATATATCTAAGTATCTATATTTTTTCAATTCTAACACAAATTTAGAGTATATTTGGCTGAGTCAGAACATTAAGAAGTTTATGACATTAAAAATGGCACATGATGTCATGCAAACATGTAGCGGTGATATGTTGTAAATTTAGTCAAATGTTACTTTATCATATTGTCTAT